>JAHTLZ010000016.1:77371717-77454698 GCA_023846285.1 Phrynocephalus versicolor
GTGTGTGTGTGTGTGTGTGTGTGTGTGTGTGTGTGTGTGTGTGTGTGAGAGAGAGAGAGAGAGAGAGAGAGAGAGAGAGTGCACATGCGTGCATACCTTAGCCTGGCAGAGGCCGACAACAGCAAGAATGTTGAAGGTTTCTGTGACTTCTTGGAGACCATGGAAACCATGGACTGTATGAAGAACACAATGGATTGCCTTTCCTTTGGATGGACAGCAAAATCCAGTCTTTGTTTTTTCATTGTGAAGTAAATTTATTTCCCTGCCACTTTACAGCAGGTATTTTACAGTACTGTATTGCCTATTACAATCTGTAATGGAAATTGGTTGGTTGATTGATTAATTGATTGATTGATTACTTTTATTTGATTTGATTTCTATACAACAAATAGAATCAACAGTAACAATACAAACAATAAAATAATAACAGAATAACTCAATATACATTAAATATCATTACAGTAGAAAAAATTAAAATCATTATAGCTAATAAATAATTTGATTTAGGCAGGCAAGATAAAATCATCATGGAGAGATGCTGTAGTCGTGTTGCATTAATGGATTCCAGATTAATCCAAATTTTATTTATTTGTTACACTTGTATTCTACCTTACCTTCAAATACTTCATGGTGGCATGCATGGTTCTCCTCTCTTTCTATTTTATCCTCACAACAACTCTGGAAGGTAGGTGAGGCTCAGGGGGAATGTCCAAGAAATCTAATTAGGCAGAAAACTAATTAGTTGGTTTTATGTTAAGTGAATTATTGCTCTGTAATTTATGTTTGTTGTACACCACCTGGAGTTCATCCTGGAAGACGGGTGGTATATAAATATAATAAATATAATAAATAGATAAATAAATAAATAAAAACTGTTCCCAAATGTTTACTGCCTACCCTATGGGAGGCAGACAATGGTAATATATAGGGTGAAAGTACCATATACTATAACCAATTGCTTTCAACTTCTTCTTATCATCATAATATATGGATGCAGGCAATCAGGCTCTAGCATTGCAGTCTAGCATTGCAGATATTTGCTGGTGTCCAGATACCCAATGATGCTTGCCAGTATCAATACTTTGTCTGGTCCCTCAAATCCCTAGAACCTGCTGCCTTTTATCTATAATGCCCATCTCTCCGTCCCTCCATGCCCATTGTGGGGGGGGGGGGTCTACTAGGCATGCCTGGCTGCAAGCAAAGACTGTGTGCTCTGAATTTCCTCCCCACAAAGAATTGGGGGAGAAGAGAGGGGGCTTGCTTGAAAACAGGCTGCTCAGGGCCCCCTAAAAACTGGCACAAGGCCCTCAGTGCATGGGAGTGTCATAGCCGTTCTCCTCCTCTCCTCCCTATCTGCCAGATGTTCCTATTTAAGCAGCTTCGGTGTGAAAGCAAAACAGCTTGGCTGCACTGCCTTGAAAGAGGTAGGGTCTCAAGATGAATCCTGAAGTTGGTGTGGGTGCGCAGATTTCTCTCAACCTTGGTCGTCTCACCACAAAAGAGGATCATAATATATTCCCTGGTTACCCTAAATCAGAAAAGCATTTCTTACATTTGTACCAGGTGATGAAGTTTCCTATGCCAGAAAGACTGGCCTCCACTTCTAAAATGCTTTAGACTCCCTCAGCTGCATTTTCAGATAGCAGGCCTGCAGGCGAACAGTGTGTCTTTGACCAGAATGTACACAATTCTTACTCCTTTGTCGCTAGCCGTCCTGAAGTCTTCTGCACAGCTCGTTTTTGTCCCTTGGAAAATGGAAGCTTCCACTCAAGCAACATATTTATCAGTGGTTGCTGTGAGGTATGGAGTAACTACCACACATGTAAAACAAATAGTAAACATTTGTTGAGCATTGCCTATGGCAGACATGTCCAAACTTTGGCCCTCCAGATGTTTTGGACCACAACTCCCACATTCCTTTGCCACTGGCAATCTAAGCTTAGAATTCTGGGAGTTGTGGTCCAAAATCAGGAGGGCTGAAGTTTGGACATGCCTGGCCTATGGTATCCTTCGCCAGCCTAGTACCCTCTGGATGATCTATACTGCAGAAGTCCCAACCTTTCACCATACCGGGTGAGGTTGATAAGAGTTATAATCCAAAACATCTGGAGAGCACTAAGGGCCTGAAGGGTGGCCCACATCACAAGCAAACTAATTACACCACTACTGTGTGCTTTTTAGGCCTCAATCCTACACTCCTCTCTATGTTAGAATACAGTAAATCCCACTGAAGGCATTGGGATTTACTGTACATCTGAATAGACCTGCCTAGTTATGTACTGTAAACAGGCCAGCAACAAGGTGGTGGGGTGGTTCCCCAAGCACTGTGTTGGGGAACGTTGCACCAAAATGACAAAATAGCCCTTGTACTTTGTACTATTCCATGCTTCCCACCCTTACTGAGGACAGGGGAAGAATCCATGTTTGCCCCAAGTGACAAAGACCTTAGTTGTAGGCCTGACTGTCAAAATCTTTTAGAGGGCTATTACTGTTGTTGTGTCATGCAAGGTTGTTATCTACTCTGTGTGTGCGTGTTGTGTCGTTACAGTCATGACTGACTCTTCGTGACTCCATGTCCATGGAGTTTTCTTGGCAGGAATACTGTAGTGGTTTGCCAGCTCCTACTCCAGGCGCCTACAGCACTTGGTATTCCCTGGTGGTCTCCCATCCAAGTACTAACCAGGGCCAACCCTGCTTAGCTTCCAAAATCAGGCGAGACCGGATGTGCTCAGGGCATCTACTCTACAAATCTATTATTAACAAAGCTTCCTTCTTGGGTCCATTGTCTGCTCTTGCTTTACTGGTTTTAGTTTCCATAAACTACCTTACAATGCTGACCACACGCAATATGTAGGTATATTAATTTTTTTTAAAAAAATCTAATCTGTTTTTCTAGTGGAAAAACTACTCCTACTCCCATGGAGCCACATTGTGCTGCTTATTTATCTTATGTAATTATTTCATTTGTATGCTGCCTTTCCCCAATTAAGGGATCCAAGACAGTGCACGTTATTAAAAAGAATCAACTAAAAGCACAATAAATTTTAATCCTAACAAGCAAGAAGACATGTAGCAATATTAAAACAATTTGTTAAAACAATTTTAAAACCCTTAAATGTATTAAAACACACATATATAATTAAAAAAATACTGTCCAGCACGCCGAATCAAAACCTGCTTGGTTAGTTAAAAGGTTGTCTAAGAAAGATCATATCCTGTTGCCAGAAGAATGAGTAGGAGGCGAGCCTTTGGAGTGGGAAGCATTCCATATTGATACTGACACTTGTACGTGGTTCTTCTATTAAAACACTGGAAGCAATGCATGAAACTTTATTCCCTGTGGACCTTTTGTTTTCCTTTCATTCTTAAAGCTAGTGAACCCCACCACTAGCCATCCTGCCAGTCTATCTCATGCTGCAAGGCTATATTTCTTCATCATCCTCACCCACATCGAGCTACTGTTTTTCTGCAGGTGATTCATTGTTGAGAGCCTAAACTGCAGCTGGGGCATGGATTCACTCATCTAAATAAGATTATAATCCTGTGCATATTTAATCAGGGAAAGCAGTGGGACTTAATTTCCATCGAAGCACATATCATATAGAATCTGGCTTAAGGTTACAAGGAGAGGGCCTTACGTCTGAGTAAAAGGGTATAAAAGATTCTGAGCCTTATCCAACTAATATTTAACTGTGAGCATACTGCAAGCTATTAAGGCAGAAAGCTTTTTGCATTTACTATGCAAAGACTTTCAGCCATGCTTTGCAATAGTCATACACACGTATCTACTGAGAAGCAAGCCACTTTGAGTAAGTGCGTATAGGACCGCAGCCTTCAACGTAAAGCAGAGGCTGGCATTTATGGTGACTATTTTGCTCCACTGGATCAACCAAACAAAAAATAATGTACTATATTGTGTTACAGTACGGTTGTTAATAAAAATTTATAAAATTATTAAAAAAAATTAAAAAGGATCAACTGAACAAAAAGTACTGTACTTGCACCATCAAAACTTTTATTGTAGTCCAATCTTGCCATGTTCACCTAGGCCAGTGTTGGCGAACCAATGGCACGGGTGCCAAAGGTGACCCTTGGAGCCCTTTCTGTGGGCACCCGTCATCGCCCCTTCACAGCCACCTGTATTCAGGTTAAATTGCTGTATTGGCACTTTGTGAAAAATAAAAAAGTGGGTTCTGAATCTCAGTTTGGGCACTCGGCCTCTAAAAGGTTCATCACCACTAACCTAGGCGGTATCCAGGTGAATTTGTCTTCCATTTGTAGCCCCTTCTGTATTCTCCAACCACATCTGTATACACTGTTTGCTGTAGGAGGGGGCAACTAATGAGAGAGAGAGAGAAACAGAATACATATAAACTGGAAGCACTGATGAGTGCAAGCCGATGCATATGTACTCAAATGTAAGGCTATGGCTATACAGCAGGAAAAAATGATTTGATCTGCTCTTCATTTGCACCTCTGGAAATTGTGTTACCCTGAATGAAATTGCTGTCTGCCCTCCAGACCAATCTGCAGGGGTCAGTAGGGGCTGAGAATTCTATTTACACTGAGCTCCTATGGCAGAAGCTGTCTTAAGGTGCTACCAAGGGCTCATTGGTGGTTTTTTACCCTCTCTGTTTTTAGTTGTTCTCCTAAGTCCCTCGTGAAACTGCTTCAGCGCTGAATTGAAACTTTAAACAAACAAAGGTTTGGAAACAACAGCTGTTCAGTTGAGGCAAAGTGACACCCCCACAAGCCCCCTTTTGAATCAGAGTGTATGTTCTTTCACATTGGCAAAAAGCAGACAACAGTGAGATAACTCTAACTGAAGCAAATATATACCTCCCATACCAGCTGAACAAATAAGGCCAGCATTATTCTAAAAAAAAAGACCTTACATGGTGTAGTCACTGGGTTTTAATTTAGATTCCTTAGTGTCTAACCTGACATAAACTGTGGGATAAATGGCCAATACAGTCACCCTCTAAGGCCCCTATCCCACATCCCTTTAAATGTAGATTAAATTTGTAGATAAACCGTAGCGTCTCCACGGCCACCGGGCTTTTTTGGGGGGGGGAATCCCCTTAAGCGAAGTTTCCAAGACTTGCCAGAGAGGTAGGGAATGTTTTGCCTCACTTAAAACATCCACTTTTTAAAGAGGCAGACATTGTGGGACCCCATAGATGATCCGGTTTTTCATTTATTTATTAATTTTCCCCCACCTGCAGAGCACCAGAAGGGTGCTCTTTGTTTTAATTTCCACCAGCCAGCTGGTCCTTTTTTTAAAAAAAATCTTAGCACCACCTGCTGGCCATGTGGCTGAATTGCACTTAAAAAACACCATGGCAACTACTATCCCACATATTCAGTCACCTTGTTGGTCCATCTTGCAGACTTTTCCCTCCAACCCTTTCTGGAAGATGCCTTTTTCATCAAACTGTGCTTTGGTAACTAATAATCCCCTATGAACTGCAGAGCTGGACGGGACGCTGTGAGTCATTGAGTCCAGCCCCTCGCAAGGAGGCACAGTGCGGAATCGAACTCCCAATCTCTGGAGGCCTAAACCACACCCAGCAGCTCAAGATGCATCCATGGTGCTGAGATGTCTAGAACGCCATGGCCAAGAAATGGCCCAACAGGATGGAATGATGAGGCTGCTTATGAGTCAAGATTAGAGAAAGACTTGAGAAAGATTAATTCATCTCTTGCTATTAGTTATTAATTCTCAAGATTTTGCTGAAAACAATAGGGATTTCTTTCCTTTTCTAAAAACAAAACAAAAAGGCTTTCCTGTTGATTTAGCTAGTGGAAAATCAGAAGCTGGCAAGAGGCAAGCTGCCTTGAACGTACCCTCCCACCATAATAGTCTGTTGTACTTTTGAGATTTTGCTGGAAGCAATGAGGGATTTCTCTTTTTTTAAAGTGTTTTTTTCTATTGATTTATTGGAGTAGAAAATTGGAAGCTGGCAGGAGGCAAGCAGCCTTGAGTAGAATCTTCTCCCTTCCACAAAATTTGTGACATTTTTTTCTTCTGTCTTGATTCCTGCATTGTAGTTTAAATCCCTGGCACATTCAATGGGAAAGGAGAAATCATACAATTAAGTTGGTATGCTTTTAATCTAAAGCAGTAAAGGACAAAATGTGCCCACCTCTGGTTCCAATATGTCAACCCAGCACCTCCATTAAATCAGTTTCCTTTACATTTTGTTCATACAGTTCCTTTTGTAGTCCTGCGTGTGTGTGTGTGTGTGTGTGTGTGTGTGTGTGTGTGTGTGTGTGTGTGTGTGTGTGTGTGTAATTTTGCCATGATTTAGAGCAGTGGTTCTCAACCTGTGGGTCCCCAGATGTTCTTGGAATGCAACTCCCAGAACTCTCCACCACTCAATGTGCTGGAAGGGGTTTCTGGGAGTTGCTGTCCAGGAACATCTGGGGACCCACAGGTTGAGAACCACTGGGTCAAAGCAACTGATATCTGTCTTTGTACCCCTGCTGCCCATGGCACCAGCAATAACAGTGAGTAGAAACATTGGATTGCAATATAGAGACCCTCCAGCTCTCCATGGACCATGGAAGAAAGTGCTTTCAATTGTCTCTCCATACACCGTCGGAATTGGAGACCCTGGATACTTGAGGATGTTGTTGTTGGCTCCAACACATTTCACAATTGTTGCTGTTTCATTACAATTAACTTTAGTTAAAGTTAGCTATCTTTACATCTACCGGCCTCAGCCCAATTGGTAGTCTCAATTAGAGTAGCCCTTGGAATAGAAGACATTTACATTGGTTTTTGCCTCATCATTCAGCAGTGGGTTCAATGGGTCTACTGTAGATGGGCCTAGTTTGTTAATTTTCTTCTTTCTCTCCCCCTGCTTTTTTGCACAACTCCAACTGGAATCCTTCCAGCTATGTACACATGCATAAGTGAAACCACACACGTAAGTGAAATCACTTGGTGCTGAAATGCTCCTAATTGACAGGCACACTTGAGAAACAGGAATAGGAAAATAATTGGCTTACAGTTAATTTATGGCATTTGCTGCTGTGACGTACAATTTCATGTAGTCATGAGTAAGTCACCAATGGTGCTCTGACTGGGGTTGGTGAATGTCTTGAATGCTTCTTGTAAATCCAGTCCTGTTAAATGTACTCTTTTTTTTTGTTTGTTTATACAGTCAAGGAGGATCTGGTTTCTTTCAGAAAGTGCTTTTATTTCTATTTTTTCTGCTTTACATTTGCTGTATTTGTGTAGAATAGTGCCTTAAGCGCTAATGGAGACAGGATACAAATCAAATAGCAAACAAAGAAACATTGTATCAAATAATGATGAGGAAAAAGCATGGAATAATAATTGTTGTTGAAAATAGCTACAGAGTGATTCCTGTTTTGTTGTTTCCAAGGGAATGTCGCAGAAAGATTTGGGCAGAGATTAAGTGCTTTAAAAGGGAAAGGAGCAACAGTGCATTTGATCATTTGTAGAGAATTCCTTGAATCCTGGGGGAAAGCATTACAAGATAGAAATGTTTTAGGGAGACATTCAAAAATCGACATCAGTGTGTACATTTATTTATTTTATGACTCAGAGGAAACAGGGTACGATCCACAAAAGGTTATGCTAAATTAGATTAGCCTATTTTTATTGAAAAGATTTATTTATAAAGATTCCATGAAGACTCAATGTTTTGCTGCAACAGACATAACATTGCTATCCCCAGCTAGAATTATTTATTTTATGTTATTTAAAATTATGCTTAGGCCAGCTTGGAGGTTAGAACCCTTTTGAGCATATAAATAGTAGATAAATCTCGTGAAAGCTTGAAAACACACTGACAAATCAATTACTGTCTAGAGCCAAATCCCAGCTCATGAATACATCTTTGCGGTATCTTTGCAAAGAAAACCAGCCATTCCATCGCTGCCGGAAAGGCAAGAAGCTTTGTGCTCCAAAATGGGGGACTGCACCACTAAAGAAGGTTTTTATCTTCCCTGAAATGGCTGTGGAGAGCTGATGCACAACTTGTTGGAAGTATGACGGAGGGCAGGTTAAACAGGAATGCACAAATCAGTGGAGAGTTCAACCAGCTCAACACTGGTCCTTGGATGTAACTGGGCTGCTTCCAAACTGGAAATGTGGCATGTTGTTGAAACTTGATCATTATGGGTAAAACTAGATGTATCAGGCCCTTGCAAGCCCTATATGGGTGGTGGCGAGGGTGTTTTCTGTAAAAAAAAGACATTGGGAAAGGCCAAGGGCATCACTTCCCATCTCTTACAATGGCTGTTCTGCCACTTGAGTGATTTCTCTATATATCTTCCTGGTACTAAGTAGCAAGGTGTCACCCAACCTTGAATGTCATTCCTGAAAAGTCATAACACGGTAAGATAATTAATTGAGAGCAGTTAATATAAACACCAGTGGTAATTGATAATTACCCAAATCTGGCATAGGACAGTCGTATCCCTGAATGAACACCCTGGTTCTTTAATTAATATGACTTTACAAACAGGTCACAGCAAGCTGGGGTGAAGGGGAGAGGTGCTAAAGACCTTTTCTTTCTATATAAATGAGGCAGAGACATGCATGAAGTATATGTAGCTGCCCACTATGACTACTCTGGACCTCACTCAGGCTTCACACAAGTACTGGGAATTTTACAGATTTATTGAAATCCTAAATGGAGCCATATTGGGCTTATAAGAATAAAAGGTGATAAAAAAACCCATCATACATCCTATACTTCCATGTCCAGTTGCAGACTAATCCCAGTATATGTTGTTCTGTCGAGTGGACGCTACGTATGGTAAGCCTAATAGATGTTTCATGGCAAGTGAGATATTTAAGGACTGGCTTTCCCTGTTCGTACTCCCTCCCAGTGGAGGGCTGAGCAGGTATTTAAACCCCAGTCTCCCAAAATCCTACCCCATTGCTCTTTCAGCTACATTATGCTGGGTGTGTTCTGTTCCATGTGCAGAAACTGACAAAGGAAAAGAGAAGGGTTACCTGCTCCTCTTTGAACACACGGACCTCATTCTAATGGCAGGGGACAGTGAGGTTAGCAGATAGATTATAGCTGCACTGTTGTTATTGTGCAGCACAGCTAATCAACATGCTACAAGGCAGTACTAAAAGTGGGAGAACACAAAAAATTATCACTTTGAAACTAGACCTGGGAGCAGCTCCAGACTTGGCACGGTTGTAGCAGACAGATACAGTAGTCTGCTACTGTCCTAGGCCAGATTTGAGGAGGTTTTGACCAAGGGGTTTCGGGTTATGGTTATTTAAAAGTGAAAGTATTTTAACCCCTATTTGGAAATAAGCAAACCATAAATATTAAGAAAGAATCTCCACAAATGTCAGGTGCCATCAAGTCCCTTCTGATGTGTGGCAACTAGATGAGGCACTTATCTTCTCCAACATATCCTATTGTTAACAGTTCTGCTCAGGTCTTGCAAAGCAGATGTTGGGAGCTCCATTCCCCACGGTGCCTCCTTGAGAGAGGGGCTGGGGTCAATGGTCCATAAGGTGCCCCTTCCAGCTCTGCAGTTCAAAAGCTATTGCAACATCTCATATTAGGTTATCCTGTCTTCCAGTTGCCCCCCCACCCCACCCCGAACAATAAATTTTGCTATACGCTGCAAATTAACAGTTATTATGGCTTCCTTTACTGAGACATATAGGCCCTAGAGAATTGGGAAATTTAGAGGCTAACGTATCCTTAACATGATAGAACACAGGTAAAGTAATTCGCTGTTCTCACCATGACATGAGGGACACTCTGAATGACCATGGATTCACAGTGGCGCTCACTGAAATCCTGTTGCTTAGTGTAATAATAAGTCACACCTAGAATAAGCCCATTGAATCAATGGAATTTATCAATGTTGATTCACCAAATCTCTACTGATTCATGGGCCTACACTAGTTGTATATTCCTACACTAGCAGTAGGGTTTCAGTCACTGTTTCATGGCGGTATCCGACTGGAAAGCAAGACACAGCTTTATTCAGGCTCCTTTTTAGGTGTGTTAATTCTCATTCACAACAACTCCACTTGGGTTTGCTCCAGACCCACGTTGTTTTGCTTAGAGACTCGTGGCACAGTGGTTAAATGCCTGTACTGCAGGTGAAACTATGCTCACGACCTGGGGTTCGATCCCAGGTAGCAGGCTCATGGTTGACTCAGCCTTCCATCCTTCCGAGGTCGGTAAAATGAGTACCCAGCTTGCTGGGGAGGGGGGGGGCAATGTGTAGCCTGCACACTGTAATTAAAATTGTAAACCGCCCAGAGATTACTTGAAGTGGCATGGGGCGGTATATCAGCAGAACACTTTGCTTTGCTTTGCTTTGTGTGGCTCCCATTTATCACCACAGGTGGTGCCTCAGATGGGGAACCAGGGCAGAAAAACCCTCCAGGAGTGACAGATTCAACTCTTTTGAGAAATGATTATCAGCAGACAGTATGCATTTCCTTGTGACATTTGTAAGAAGCTCTGTTGTCTCTATAATGGGATACCATTGATATATTGGGGCTCTCTGGACTGCAAGGCTGCAGTAGAATTTTCACGCACATCCTCCAGCAAGGCTCTTCTAGCTTTAACAGTTGCATGTCAGGCAGCTGCTAAATTTTCCTGCTGTGCCTGAAAATGATATATGCTTATTTGTATGGATAGGCAAGGAATTTGCTTGCTAGATTTCTGCTCAACAGACTATGATTCTGCCACGAAAGGGTTGCTGGCAGCTTTAGAGCTGTTCTGCATGTTTCATTTTCCAGGAGACTTGGGGCACCTAAAAACCTGACAAATTTATTGCAGGTTTGTCCTGGTTGGAGACGGTGGCACCTGTGCAATTTGTCATGGTTGACTTTGCACAAGACTGGAGGGCAGGCCGTGAGAAGCATGACATGAAGAGAGACACAACGAACATGAAATATACCTGTTCATTTTTCAAGCACTGTACCACAATTCTTTTGTTTGTATTTTTGTTATACTTTTGCACTTCAGGCAAAATTTTATACTATCGCAGTATTTCTACAGGGAAGCTCCTACAGCATTTTCTTTGCCCATTTCTTCATCTTTTCCACTGCTCTAATGTCCTTGCTGAGATATGGTGGTCAGAACGGCAGATGCTCTTCTGGGTGTTTTAGAAAAGGAAGTAACAGACAAGAGCTGCCTAGATGCCCTAACACATCCGATCTCACCTGATCTCGGAAGCTAAGCAGGGTCAGGACTGGCTAGTAGTTGGATGGGTGACCACCAGCGACTACCATGTGCTGTAGATGCCTGGAGTAGGAACTGTCAAGCCACTCCAGTATTCCTGCCAAGAAAGCTCCATAGACGTGGGGTCACGAAGAGTGGGTCACGACTGTAACCCGACACAACAACAACAAAAGTATCAGACAAAAGCCTAAGAAAATATAAAAATCAAGAAGACAAAAATGCAATGCTTTCTGGAAGGGGAACTGAATATCAACAAAGGTGTTAAAGATCATTGGCAGGTCAACAACATTTGCCCAAATACAACCTCTGATTTGGGACCATACATAAATGTTCAAATATTTGCCATCTGGTTGCACTCTTATATCTGAGGAAGTTGACTTGTCAGATTAAAGTACTGTCTAGCAGTTCATATTTTAAGGTTCCGCAATGTTCTAGTCTTCTTAATTTTTTTAGTTTTCTCATAGATTTGTATAAAAGGGGTTAGAATACTCTGTGTTTAATGTTAAATTAGTTTCCTTAGGCATGTTAATCTTGCAATAACCATTTGTCACAGCTAGTGCCCACTGAGTCAGTATTATAATTGGACTCTTCAGCCTCCAGATTTCTGGGCTTCCAATTTCTCAGGTAGCAGAGCCGGACACAAAAGAGAACTTACTTCATTAGCATCCGGATTGTCAGAATACATGTGCTTCCTAGTTATGCTGTCATGTGATCCTCTGGGTAGACAAAAGCTTTCATACAAATGTCAATCATTACCATTATCATTCTTTTTTTAAGGGTCACAGTGGCCAGGGTGAAATGACATCTTTGCCCCTTGGCAGTGTCCTGAAATGACAACTAAAAGAAGCCATTGTAAGAGAGATACAGAAGAGGTGAAAGGGGAATTACTTCACACGGTGCATAAGCTCTCAAGTACAGAATATGCTGCAACAGGGACTGAATTGTTTCATCAATATGTATACACTCTGCCCTGAAACCATACAGCGAAGAGCAGGCTGCTTCTGGGCTACGTGGTGTGATCCTGTTGGCCACTATGTGCAATAGCATCCAGCCCTAGACAGAGCTCAGCAATGCTCCATTTTCTTGGACCTGGAGCTGAAGGATTCTATAAGGTAATTTTTCCAGTCTCCAGGACTAGATAGTCTTGGCCTGTAAGAGCTGCTCAGAACAATTCAGGTGTCCCACAAGACAGGAAGCATTAACTGGGAAAGACGTGTATATCGTTCATGCATCAGGACTGTCTCCATCTTGAGGAGAGACTTGGTAGAATATCCATCTTTCTTCCTGTATAGAATGCAAATAAAACTACCTTCAAAAACTTTTATTTGACTCAGGAATGGAAACCCAAGGCTTCTCTTTGCTGCTGTTCCAAATTCTATAATATGAAAGATTTCTGTTTCTTCTCCACCAACAGGTTACAAGTGCTGCATAACACTCACTTTTGTTCTTGGATGAGTGCAATTATTTAATTTATTTATTTAAAATAATTCTCTCCTGCCCTTTCCCCCCAAAAAAAGAACCCGAAGCGATTCTTCCACCCTTTCACCACCACAAATATTTTTTTCTTTATTCTCTATAACTGAAGAAGCTCCTTTGGCATTATCTAGTGCCATTTTTTAAAATTAAATTTTTGGGAGGGTGGAGGTCTCGGGGTATCTGACAAGCTCTAAATCAGTGGTTCTCAACCTGTGGGTCCCCAGATGTTCCTGGACTACAACTCCAAGAAGCCTCTACCACTCACTGTGCTGGAAGGGATTTCTGGGAGTTGCAGTTCAGGAACATCTGGGGACCCACAGGTTGAGAACCACTGCTTTGACCTATGCCAAGGCTATCCTTGAACTTGGGTGGCAAACAGAACAAAAGGTGATGCATGGACATATTTTAAAAAATTGGTTGGTTTGGTTTAAACTTGTAACCCAATTAGTGGGCAGCAATAACGATTGTTTATTTTTGTCAATTTACAAACTGCAACGTGAGCGAGCAAAAGTAAAATCTAAATCAAATCAATATTTGGTGTCACATCCTCTTGCCTTCAAACGAGCATCAATTCTTAAAGCTACACTTGCAGAAAGTCAAGGATTTTGAAGGATCATAGTCAGGTGTATGGTCAACTAGTTATACCAAACTGGGGCTAATCATCATCAAATGTCACACATAGGTTGAAACCCTGTCATGAACTGAAACAGACACAGCTGTGTAGTGGGCTTAAAACTGGGTGAGGAACAGCCAATCTCTGCTACCAAGGTGAGGTTGTGAAAAACAGTTCCATGTCATGGCAAGATTCAGCACAGCAACAAGACACAAAGTAGTTGTACTGCATCAACAAGGTCTCTCCCAGACAAAGATTTTTGAAAGCATTCTTTGTTTACAGTATTCTTGCAAACTTGCTAAAACATTTGCACAGTACTCTCTCTCTCTCCCTCTCTCTCTCCCTCTCTCTCTCCCTTTCTCTCTCCCTTTCTCTCCCTCTCTCTCTCTCTCTCTGTATACAGTGGTAACCCAATTTAAGAGCAGCTCGACTTAAGAGCAATTCAACTTAAGAGCAGAAAACTGTTGGCATAACTGCTGCCTTACAAATTTTAGATATGGTCTGCTTGACTTACGTTTTTTTTTTATTTTTTAACTTATTTTTTCAATTTTTTAAAATAGGTACCCCAACTTAAGAGCATGCATTTGGAACAGATTAAATTCATAAGTTGAGGCACCACTGTACTCAAATAAAAACATAACATCCCATACATCTGATAATCTGTTGGAATGAATTACCAAAAGTACATTTCTGGATTGGGGGGGGGGGGCTTCAGCTTCTTCCCAGCTGAGATAAAAATATAAGTGACCCTTCAGTGCATTGCAGAGAAATTGCACAAGTCCATTGTTGCACCATCCCTCTTTTGGCCCTCAGAATCACCTGAATCCTATCAGCTCTGCTCTCTGAATTCTTGCGCTCAGAGGCTGAGTTGGGGTAACTTTAAGTCCTAACACCAGACTTTTTCGGGTGACGGAGATCTCATCCTCAGGGAGTGGCTTTAAACCGGCCGCACACTTTTGATAGCCTTGAGCATCTGTGCAAAATTACTTATTAGCCCCTTGGGATATGACACACTCAGGATTTACTCCCACGACTATCCAAAACTGCCAACAGCAGTGTTGCTTTCTTGGTCGCTTCAGTGGCAGCTCTCAGAATCAAGGTTGCTGGGCAAGTATGAGCCATTTACTGAGACCTGCACAAGTGTTGGTCTAAGAGCAGTTTCCTGTGGACTGGCAGCATGAACAACCAATGGATTGTTCCTGTTACACACAATCAGTGCCCGGTGCATTACAGGGCCCATCCTAGCAGTAGCTAGGAGACTGAATTTTAAAAGGGTCTTTGTAAGGAGTTATTTGCAGTGAACTGGGGCATGAGTGCACACCTCACAACTTTCACTGGTGTACTTGACAACTGTCTTGAACAACCTCAAATGCAAATTTGGATTCCAGAAAACTAGTGAAACTGTCCCTTCGATCATAAAAAAATTATCCAAGGGAGTGGTCTGAAGCATGATGACTGGAAGGAAAGAGGAGTAGACACAAATGCCCTCTCCCTCAGTCCTTTTTGTGATGTTTTGCTCCTTAGCGTGTATTTTTTAAGATATGGCCTTATTTTTGAGGTCATTTTCAATTAACCAGCCTGAATCTGAATCATTCTACTGACCTCTTGAAATGAACCTTGGGCAGGTGCAGTGAGGGGAAAAAAACAAGGTCCTGGGGAGGGGAAGATATGGGTGAACACTTATGTAAAGATCATGCTATACATACATATAAATAACCTGATTTCTTCACACTTAATTCAGAGAAATACAAGTCGCTTTATGGCTCAGTAGTTTTACACTAGAAGAACAGTTCGTACCAGAACGCTAAAATATTTATATAACTTAGACTCTCAAAATTCATTTCTGATGTTAATAGTGCTCTTTTCACATTGGCATTTCATTTTCTATACATCTATCTCATCTTCACTTGCTCCCCAACCCTACAACATAATCTTACATACGAAACTGTGCTTAAAATATTTCATTCCACATTTGATCTACAATATTTAAATGTGCACTGCACAAGTCGAAGACAATGGGGCAAGATAAAACAGTTACAGTCAGTCAGACTGATGTAAAACAACAGTAAAAACAGCTAAAATTAGGGTGAGAGGCACAATATATATGCATGCATGTTATGTGCCTTTAAGTGAATACAGCTTTGAATCAATACTTTGCCTATGAGTTTTGATCATAATTCATGGGCTGCGAAATGGCAAATGCGTTTTAATGTAGCCAAATGTAAAGTAATGCATATTGGGGCAAACAATCAAAACTTTATCTATCAACTCATGGGCTCTGAGCTATCCGTGATGGATCAGGAAAGAGATCTTGGTGTGTTGGTGGACAGCTCAATGAAGGTGTCTACCCAATGTGTGGCAGCGGCGTAGAAGACCAATTCCATGCTAGGGATTATCAAAAAGGGGATTGAAAATAAAACAGCCAACATTATAATGCCATTATACAAAACGACAGTAAGGCCGCACCTGGAGTATTGTGTACAATTTTGGTCATGGCATCTCAAGAAAAAGGTGCAGAAGAGAGCAACTAAAATAATTACTGGGCTGGGGCACCTCCCTTATGAGGAAAGGCTAAAGCATTTGGGGCTCTTTAGTTTGGAAAAAAGGCACCTGAGGGGGGAATATGATTGAGACGTACAAAATAATGCAGAGCATGAGTAAAGTAGATAGAGAGACACTCTTTTCCCTCTAACAAAATACCAGAACTAGGGGACATACACTCAAACTGAGGGCTGGAAGAGTAAGAACAAACAAAAGAAAATATTTTTTATCCAGTGCATTATTAGTCTGTGGAACTCCCTGCCACAGGATGTGGTGATGGTATCTGGCCTGGATGCCTTCAAAAAGGGATTAGACAGATTCCTGGAGGAAAAGTCCATCATTGGTTACAAACCATGATGGAGATGTGTAATCTCCAGGCTTAAAACCAGGGTACCTCAAGGGCCAGATGCAGGGGAGTGGAATCAGGAGACAGATATCTAGTCTCGTGCACTCTCAGATGCATCTGGTACCTAAACCATGGTATGGACATGGACTTATTTTGTGAATTTTGGCATTTTGTGTATATAGTATGTGGTCTATGGGACCCCAGAACAAATCATCTGAGTTTCCATTATTTCTTATGGGGAAATTTGCTTTGATATAAGAGTGTTTTGGTTTACAAGCATATATCCGGAATGACTTATGCTCGTAAACCAAGGTATTATAGTAGATAGTATAGCTTAAAACCTGATATTGTTGTGGGTTTTTACAACAGAAAGGCACGGAGTGGCATGGCCTTCTCTGTCTATCTATGGGGTTATTCCCATTTAAGGCTAGAGATGTGCCATTCCTTACTAAACAAAGCCACCAAACTCATCTTTGCTGGAAACGGGAGCACAAATTGGCCATGCCTGTCCTCACTAGGCAGAACTTTCCCCATGGCAAACTTCCAGATTAAATGGGGGAGGAGCATAATAGTCCAATTAAGCTGGAAATATTTACCAGCAGATTGCTGGTTTGGCCTGAAGAGTAAAGAAAAAGGAGAGAGACAAGATAAGATTATGATGATGCTTGGGGGTTGTTGTTTTTAAAGGTTTGAGCCACTCCACCTCTGAGAAGCTGTTGGCTAGGAAGGAAATGATAATGAAGTCGTGCAGATGAGAGCCGAAAGAGCTGGAAAAAAAGAGGTTTCCTGGGTCTCACTAGCTTTAGATTCCCTGGAGATGAGCTACCAAGTGTGCATAAGACCAGCCTTATGTTGAGCAGGGTGATGTGACGGCCTCAGCAGCTAAGGGAGGATCGTAACTTCTTCATTATTTAACCCAGTCTTTGTTTTTTATTGCCTGTAAAAGAATGGGGGTGGGGTGAGGATCTTTTTCCCTGAGCTGCCCCTACTACTTGGCCAGACTTGACTTCAGTGGGTTGGAGAGGCAGCAAAATATTTCTAGCCAGCCCTGCCCTGCCTGGATGCTGCTGCTTGTCCAGGCGAATGATGGTGGAGAAGAGCGAGTCCCTTTCACTTGTTCCATCTGAAGTGGTGTGTTACCCCAAAAGAGGATGTTGCCTCTGATTTAAAAGCAACAAAAAACACAATCTTTGTGCTTGTTTAGTAAAGCTGCATGTAAAAGAATTGAGAAGACCATTTTTTAACACTTGAGTTAACAGTTTATCAAATCATCTTTCCTGCTTCTGTAAAGATGTGATCCACAAAATATGTCCAATCTTCCTTAGAGGGAGTGGAACAAAAGCCCCTTTAGCTTCTGTAATCATCAGTCCTGGACATGGAGCTCAGGATGTTCTTCTAATCTCTCAGTTGTGGAACATTAGCGCTCCCTGCTGGGCATTAGGAGTGACTGCTTTGGGAGATTTAACTGAGCTGCCTAGATGCCAAAGCACATCTGATCTCGCCTAATGTCGGAAGCTAAACAGGGTCAGCCCTGGTTAGTACTTGGATGGGAGACCACCAGGGAATACCAGTTGCTATAGGCGCCTGGAGTAGGAACTGGCAAGCCACTCCAGTATTTTATAGTATTTATTATTATTATTATTATTATTATTATTATTATTATTATTATTATTAATGATCCCCCCAATAAGCTTTATTAAGAGTGGTATAACTGTTAAAATCACTACAGAATAAATATGAAATACAGTGTAGTAACGATGCTGTACTGTATCTGTGTATCACCACAAGTTGTTGATTCTTGCTGCCGGTGGCTTTTGGCTATCGCCCACATCAGTCTCTCAGTTTGAATCTCCCCCAGTGCCAGCCAATGAACAATTATCGTGGATGATCAGAATGGTAGCCAAAAGCAATTGGAGGGCACCATGTGGGGGAAAACAGGCACCACTGTTTCTTGACAGCCATCCTTTATTCAAGTAGTGTTGTATCTTAAATTTCACCTTTAATAAGAGCATTTGTCTCTTAGCAATCTGTTGGTAATTAGTAGTACAGGGCTGATTTATTTATTTATTTATATCCCACCCATCTGGCCACTCTGGGCCACTTACAACACTATACAAAATACAGTTAAATATAAATAAGACCAAATTAATACAGTAAAACCACAGTAACAACAACAAATCTGTAAACAAAATGAAACCAGTAAATAAATTAAATAAGTTTTTACATAAGCTAATTTTACAGTTGAAGAGACAAAACGAAAAAGTAAAAACTGAGATGGAAAGCGGTATTGTTGCGGCACCCTTAAAAGTATATATTTGTATTCTCAGTATAGTATTGTGTAATCAATATATTTATGTATTGTTTGAATCGCATGCAGAGATGTAAAACTATATAACTATCTTTGGCTCACATAAGCTAGGAGCCCAGGCCTTGCCCAGGCATGATTGTAATGTTCTCATTATTTATGACCTGACCTCCAACAGCACACATCAGGTTGGATGGCACAATTATTTCTGGTTAACTGCTACATCTAGATAGAGAAGAACCTGGGACACAAGGGGATCACCAAGAGTGCCCCTTTCCCCTCCTCCCTTATCACATATATTCACATCCAATATATTATTACTGATGTATTCAAAAACGTAATCAAAGATGCACACATAGCTATACATATTATTCTAGTAGTCATTTGGAATTAATCAAATATAGAAGTAAGGTATATAATTGCCCTTTGGTATTTTGCCCCGTTTAATCAGGTTTTGAAGTCTAACACCTGTTTGGTTACAATCATCCTCTATGTTGCAAGGTATTGTTTAATTGGATGCTTCAAAGGGAAATGTGAGATAAGGGGCCTGGGAAGTTAGGAAAGGGTGGAAAATGTCTCACTAAGGATGGAGCACCAAGGCTAACATCTACCAGTGAGAGTGAGGTAATTGTTTACTTTGAAGTAGGACAGGGGCTGGACAAGGTTGGGACATATTTCCTTTTTTTGGATTAAAGAATTTTATTGGCTTTAGGGGAAGGGGGAAGGGGGAAGAGGGAAAAAGGAAAGGGGGATACAATATAAAAAGTTACGATGAGTATATCAAGTCAAAAATAACAATTGTACGTGCCAAAATATCACAGAGTAATACCAAAGTACTAGTAAGTTTACTACTCCTTGCCATCTTTTTTTGGAGATCTCTTCATAGTCTCCCTTCAGAAATCCGGAGAGCCTATCGATTTCGGTACATTCTCTTATCTTTTCATGAAGGTTTCTTTCTGTTGGTGCTTCTGGTTGTTTCCAAAATTTCACATATAATATCCTTTCTGCAACTATTACATGATGGAGTACATATTTTTGGTCATAAGAGATATTTATATCCACTATATTTAGTAGGAAAAGTTTTGGTCGAAGCTCTAACTTAATCTTCAAATATCTCTCTATAAATAGTGTTACCATGCTCCAATATGTATTTGCCTCTTTACATGTCCACCACATGTGGTAGAAGGTACGACTGTCATGTTTGCATTTCCAACATCTAAGTGAGCAATTATACATCTTGGATAAACGGTGAGGTGAAAAATGCCATCTATAAAACATCTTATAACAAATTTCCTTAAAAACTATAGACTTAAAAAGTTTTACTGTGTTTCACAAGGAGTCCCATTTGCTTAGATGGATAGGATCGCCAAAATTTTCTGCCCATCTTATCATAGTATCTTTTACCAGTGTATTGATCAATTTCTCATTTAACAAAATAGTATAGAACTTACTAAGACGCTTTATATGCCCAGAGGATAATATTTTGTCAAGTGGAGTATCGTTAGTCATATAAATCCAAAGGGTGGGGCGTATTTCCTTTGATGGTGGAAAAGACAACAATGTATGGGTTCAGCTGAATTCTGATTGTAGTGATGCATTACTCTTAACTAAAATGAAACTGATATGTAACTATATAATAAGGAATTACTCTATGTTGCTCTGGGCTGGCCCTCTCCTAACTTTTTGGAATGGTCAGTCTGCTGTCATTTGTTTTCCAGCTGAAAATAAATTGCATTTGATCTCCCTTTGAATCATTGCTTAATTGGAAATCTGAAGTCATTTCAAAGCCATAAAAAGTAACAGGTGAGCTGTGAGTCAACGGTATAACTAAGAGTGTGGGAAGGCCTGTTGAAAGAGCCAGGTTTTCAAGGCTCTCCTAAATGAAGGCACCGAAGGGGTGCCAGATGAATATCGGGCAGAAGCTTTTTCCACAAAGTGGGAGCAATCACCAAGAAGGCGCAATACCTTGTTTTTTTCCTTTACGTGCCTCTTTAAGCATGACACATCTTAGGCGCCTAGTCTGGGAAGAAAATGTATTGTGGGCAGTTCTTGCCGGAAGCAGGCATTCTGAGAAGTAACAAGGTCCCAAACCATTAAGGGCTTTATAAGTGAGAGTTATCACCTTGAACCTGGCACAGAAACATACAGGAAGCCAATGCAGGGGAGATATAATCATTAAGCCTCAACCCGGTTAAAAGTCTGGCCACTGACATTTTTATCAAGCCATGTTCATATGTATCCATAGATAGAAAAAAGATGTAAGACAGAGAAGGCAGTGAAATTTTGCGTTTGTTTCATATGTCATTTTAACTGAAAATTTGCACTATTAAAGACACTCTAACTCCCCTTGAATTAGGAGATGCCTCTGCTGGCATTCGGATGCCCAGGAGGGTGTTTGTGTAGTCTTAAGAGAGCATCTTCATTGGTTGTTGATGCTCATTGATCAGGGCCTACTGGTGAGCTGCTACCTCCCCGCCTTGTGTCCCACAGGCCTACCTGGTAATGAGGAGCACTCTTGTGAGCTCAGGCACACTGTTTATATCTTGTGTGGTGCACCAGATGTGATGCAGCATTGCATTTCCAAGCTTCAGTGGTGGCTCCAGAGCAATGTCCGGTCTGGGATTTGTGTCAGAGCTGTGGAAAAATCAAATCCATGGCAGACACCAGCAGTAGGTATGGCTGACTTCCCAGTGATGGCTGGAGGCTGGCTGAGCCCTGGCACTGCCACTGAATTTAGGAAGGAAGTACATTCAGTTGCCCAGACCTGTGGAAAGTGTGAATTTTGGAACTCAAGCTTTAATAGACAACATAGAAGGACAGATACAGAGATTTTGAGAGCTATATTTTCCTGAATCCTCCAGTCGTTATGAACAGAGAACCTGGTGCCTGGGGGAATTCTAGAGACTGTAGTCTAATTTTTTTAACGTTTCCGAGCTCTGGGTAGAGGCCCGTTGTTTTTCTTGTAAACTGATCAATGAGCAAATTCCATATGTCCACTTTTTCTTTGTTAGCTGATCATAATTTTCCTTCCTGCTAAACCTCAACCTCTACTACAAAACAAGCCAAATTGTGTGTGTGGGGGGGTCTAAGGCAGTGATGGCAAACCTTTTAGAGACCAAGTGCCCATACTCTGATTCAAAACCGACTAAATTTTCGCAAAGTGCCAATACAGCAATTTAAACTGAATACAGGTGCCTGTGAAGGGATGATGTCGGGTGCCCACAGAAAGGGCTCCGAGCGCCACCTTTGGCACCCATGCTATAGGATCGCCAACACTGGTCTAAGGTAATGAAAGATTAATACTGTGCTGACTTTGTATTATTCTTCTTATTCACTGGTAATATGTTGCCTAGATATTTACTCTCATTTGTGCATGGTAGCAGTAGCTAGAGCTGGCAACTACAAGACTGGGAGAACTAAAGAAAATTCCACTACACGCACGGATAAAAACACTAATAAAATGGTAACGTTGGAGAAATTAACCAGCAAAGAAAATGATGAAAGGAAATTTGCATAGAGATTTTACTTGTTGGTAGATATTATGACTTCCCCAGAGCAGAGGCTCACGTGGTTTGCAAAAACAGCTTCAATTTTTTTTAAAAATACAGTGGACCCTTGTATAACAGTTTGTATAACATAAAATCTGTAAAACATAAAAAATTCTGTAGATAGAAAATTTGCTTAACAGAATCGTCTATGGGATGAATCTGTGCAACATAAAAATAGTCACGATTAGGGATTACTCTGTTTTCAATGCATTCCTATGGGAAATTTGTATAAAGGAAAATTTCATTTGGAATGAATTAATTCCTTTATATAAGGTACACTATACATTCTTTTGAACAATATGCCCCAAAATGTACAAGGGACACAAAAAAACCCTGAAACCAAACACAGTTTAATAATAGCTGTTGGTTGTTTTTATTTGTTTTGAAATACAAATAAAACTTAAGGTAATGTTTGATGCTATATTGTACAGTACAGTTGAAATATTTGTTTAAAGTTGAAGTCATCAGCCAGAAATGTAAATCTGCTGTCCCTAACTGGAAAGGAAGAGGCAAAGCATAAGCCTGGGAACCCAGGTGATGGATGTAGGACTGGAAATCAAACAGGAGCATGGCACGAATTATGAAGAAAACATTTAAAAAGGGTGCTCAACTCACAATTCTCCTCTGCAACCTCCTCCCAGTTGCCCCTTCCAACACACACACACACAATGCATAGGACTCAGTGGCAGGAAACCAGCTCAAAGGGAGAAGAGACTGTGTAATGCCTTGGGTAATGCCTAAGTGTAAATAAGAGAAGATTGATTTAACAAAGCATTAAACATCCTAGGCTGCCTTTGAGAAGGAGAGGGATTACAGATGCGCAGCCTTCCAGAGGCTGGAGAATAATTCCCAGCATTCCTAACGATTGGCTGTAATGACTCCAGGTGGTGGAAATTACCACCCCACAACAGACAAACTCCCCATTTCCACCGGGGAGCAAGGCAAAGGTATCTGTTGGTCGTCAAACAAGATGACTCATTTAAAAAGGTGACCTTTTGAGATTTTTTGAGATTTGTACTTTTTAAAAAGGTCATTTCTCTATCTTTGACCTTGCCGATATCCTTACTTGCCCAATTACTTTGATCTTAACCATTTAAGGACCAATTCTGGAGGAAGCAAGAGACTGGACTCAAATTAAGTTGAATGGCTCAGACCTCATCACTATGAGAACTGAAGTGCATAGAAACCCAATGTGCTACAGAAAGAGTGCCATCTTGCCCATTTTATTCAAAACAAAGAACTCCAAACTGAACAATGTAGTCTAATATTTATAGTCAATTACTGGCAGCTACTCAGGAAGCATTCTGTTTTGGGAAAGCTTTCTAAGCTTGGCTATCTTCTCTTTCTGTATTCCTCTCAGGGGACCTGAATGATTGATTGGATGAACTGGATTTATTACAATCAAAGACCAGAACCAAGGAAAATGCACAGAACTCAACAAAACAGAAACTGCAATGTACTCCTCTCTCTCTCTCTCTCTCTCTCTCTCTCTCTCTCTCTGTGTGTGTGTGTGTGTGTGTGTGTGTGTGTGTGTGTGTGTGTTGTGTCGTTACAGTTATGACCAACTCTTCATGACTCCATGTCCATGGAGTTTTATTGGCAGGAATACTGGAGTGGTTTGCCAGTTCCTACTCCAGGCGCCTAGAGCACCTGGTATTCCCTGGTGGTCTCCCATCCAAGTACTAGCCAGGCCCGACCCTGCTTAGCTTCCGAAATCAGGTGAGATCAGATGTGCTTAGGGCATCTTGGTTAAGAATGGAATGTACTGTACGTTATGCCAAACAATATTTGCCAAACAATAAATCCACGATGCACGTATAATTTATGTGAAAATTGTGACTTAAATTGGGGGAAGGAGATCACTGTGTTATCACGGTGGCAAGTTATAGCAGCTGCACAAAATCCAGCCACTTTATTATTAATTATTAATATGGAGGACCTAATCAGAAATAAACAATGGGATATAAAATTCTTCTGTTCTGCCTGGGAAATTTCGAAGAGTAGAATTTTAAAAGTTATTTACAAAGGTCTTAGTAGAAGGAACAGTGTAAATCAGGCATGTCCAAACTTCGGCCCTCCTGATATTTTGGACCACAATTCCCAGAATTCTAAACTTAAATTGCTAATGACAAAGGACTGTGGGAGTTGCGGTCCAAAACATCTGGAGGGCCGAAGTTTGGACATGCCTAGTGTAAATGAAGAGGTCCTACAGTAGGGATGGGCGCGAACTGGTTTGTTCCAGTTCATAAAGGTGGCACCATGGGTGCTGCTGTTCTCCTTCTCCCGCTCCTCTGGGTCAGTCTTCCACTCGGCGGGCCCAGGGTTCTTGTCTCCCTCCATCTCCTCAACTGATCTCCCAGTCCCAGCAACAGCTCAGGTTTCCCTGCCTCATCCTCTTGATTGATCAATCACTCAAATAAAAGGGTGTAGCCAAGAAGCCTGTGCTCTTGCTTGTGCCTAGAGGACTAGCACAGGAGGTGGAAAAAAAGCTTGCAAGTTAGCCCTAGTGAGTCGCTGATCAGCTGGGGAGGTGGGGAAGAGAAGCAACAGCACCTGTGCTGCCACCTCTATGAACCAGCAAGAACTGGGATGAACTGGTCCTGCAGTTTCCACTTTCCCACTACTGCAGGGATCCTGATATGGTCCTCTCTGATATCTCCCCTTCAAGAGCACAGAAGGCAAGACATTAAATCAGGCTGGTGCGAAGGCTTCCCTGGATTTGGGAAAAATTAAATTAGCCAAATAGGTAGAGGACACAAAGGTCTTGTTTCCCAAAGCATTATATTCACCCAGCAAACATATATGTTCTTTTTAATTCTCCATCCCAGATTCTCTGCTTAACAACTTATTTGGCTTTAGAGTAACCCAGGGACTGGGAGAGGCCTTTTCCATTTAGATTGTGTTCCATTTAGACATGTCTCTATCAGTATCATCGAGGGGCGTGATGGCTCAGTGGACTAAGGCTTCTGAAAACTGTCGGCTGCAAAGTCGCCAGCTTGGCGGTTTGAATCCCGGGTGCCACGCAGCAGAGCGAGCTCCCGCTGATAACGCCAGCTCCTGCCAACCTAGCAGTTCGAAAGCACGTCAATGCAAGTAGATAAATAGGTACCACCGTAAAAAGTGAGATGGTAAAACAGTGTTTCCTTGCAGCCACGCCGGCCACGTGGCCCTGGACTTGCACAACACTGGCTCTTCGGCTTGAATACGGAGATGAGCACTGCCCCTAGAGTCGGACACGACTAGCACGCATGTGCGGGGGGGGGGAACCAAACCAAAAAACTATCAGTATCGCCTAGATGCCCTAAGTACTGTACATCTGATCTCGCCTGATCTCGGAAGCTAAGCAGGATCGGCCCTGGTTAGTACTTGGATGGGAGACCACCAGGGAATACCAGGTGCTGTAGGCGCCTGGAGTAGGAACTGACAAACCACTCCAGTATTCCTGCCAACAAAACTCCATGGACATGGAGTTATGAAGAGTCGGTCTATACTGTAATGACAGAACACAGATGCACACACTATCAGTATCAGTGGTCTGAGTCCTACTGGTAGAAAGACACGTTTGTAGCCAGTAGTTTATCTTTCATTGCCCTGGCATGAGCTTCAGTGGGAACCAGATTTGCATCTAGGCACAAAGTCACATTAGCCACCCCACCCCCAGCATGGAACTGAAAATATAACTCTCAGAAATTTATCCTGAATATTTTCTAAAGGTCTAAAGTTATCATGAGCACACACTTAGGAGCCGGAGAACTTGGAGCAGTTTGGCTCATGGTTCTTATTTTCAATGACAGCTGTCCTGTTCACATGAGTGAGCCTTTCATTCACCCCGGAGATGTCTAATCCCCCATCAAAAGGGCCCACACAGGTCTTTGGATCACCCGTTTCCTTCCAAGCAAGGTATACCCAGTTTATTCATGAGCAAATTTACCCAGTTTCCGCAACAGCAGCTGAAGAGAGCTACAGTGCAAGGGCTTAATGAATGGGGAGGCTGAAGGCAGGTGTTCCCCCCCCCTTCCCCTCCCACTTTTCCCCTCACCCTGCTCGGGCAGTACTGCCTTGTGGTGGCAGTTTTATCACAGTGATAGAGAATCCAAACGCCAGGTGGCACTATCACACTGCAAAAGCATTTCAGAATGCAATTTCCCCAGCCCACCCCACCCCCATTTCCTTTCGAAAGTGTTTCTCTCTCATCGCAAGGGATTTAGGCATTAAGGCAGCCAATTGCTCAGCAAGTTTTTAATTATCAGCAGACTTAATCTCCTTTTCTTGTGGAGAAAGGGGAATTCTTCATATGTTCTGATCTAGATGGGTGCTTGAAGGACCTATTTTGGTCTTTTAAATGGAACCCTGAGATACACCAGCAGAATTCTGTCGCAGAATTTTGGTTCTGTGCAGTTACTTTAGTAAACAGGGTAAATTTATTATGCAGGCTATACATACCCCCCCCCCCCGCAAGCTGGGTACTCATTTTATTGACCTTGGAAAGATAGAAGGCTGAGTCAACCATGAGCTGGTTACCTGGGACTGAACCCCAGGTCGTGAGCACCATTATAGTTGCAATATAGCACTTTAACCACTACGCCACGAAGCTCTTCCAAATAATAAATAAATGCCCAATGAGTCTCTTGGGATAGGATTTTCTGATGAAATTTGGGCCATGCCTGGATTTTTCAGCAAAAGACTGCAGGGTTCAATTGAGTAACTCCAAGGTAGCAGGGTTTGTACGTTGTGGCAATAGCATAAGCCTAATGTTATTCATTTATTCATGTGATTTTTCTATAATTCTGAGTAAAGAATAATATTCCAACGGAAAACAAATATAAAAACAGGATTAAATTAAAGGCACAATTAAAAGCAACTTCTAAAAAGTCACTATCCTCAACAACTGGACAGTTGCCAAAACTTGCTTTTCTCTCCCTCGCCCCCATGTTTTTGGCAGAAGGAGAACAAGAAAAGACAGTTTCAAAGATCAGCTTCCAAAACAATTCCAAAGATAAAGAACAACTACTGCTGGTTGTAGCTCATAATGACATATGGCATGTGGCCTTCTGGACTACATTTGCATGTGCTTACAAAGTCAAAAAAGGCCCTTTGTTTTCCCCTCTGCTTCTTTATGAGTTTCTCCCATGTCATCTGTTGTAGCATATGTCTCATATTGTCATTATAAACACATCAGCAAGGGTGTCATCCTTTCCCAGGAGTTCCAGCATTGACTTTGATCTGAAATGTAAAAATAGGTGAGCCAGACAAATGACCTTCTGTGCTAAATTATAATGATTGATATGATTCGGATGGATTCCAGCTCCTTCTAATGATTCAAACTTCTGTGTGTTTCCTTGGGCAGCAAAACAGCATTAAGACCCACCAGCCCAATGCTTGTCGAGAGCTTATTCATCCATCACTCAAGGAGAAATAATTCCCCTCCCCACCAAAATCAGCATGTTTAAAACCAGTCTTTTCTAAAGGTCAAGGTTGCCAACAGGTGGAAACATTTCACAGGATTACTTTTGTCCTTTCCTTGCCCTTGGAGGGCTGCCCCCCAAACCACCTGGGAATGTTATTTTGCTGGTGCCCCCAATGCAGGTTGCAGTCCTGGGAGATGTGGTTTTGCCTTGTCAGCAGAGCTTCACTTATAGGCCCACAGAGAACACTTTGCCCACCCCCTGCTTGAAATCCATATCGCTTTAGCCCAGGGGGCTCCAACTTTTATCTGCTTCTCCTCCCACAAAAGCAAAGTGGTCTACTTATATACCGCCCCATACCACTTCAAGTAGTTTCTGGGCGGTTTACAGTTTTAATTAAAGTATGCAGGCTACACATTGCCTTCCCCCCTCAAGCTAGCTGGGTACTCATTTTACAGACCTCAGAAGTATAGAAGGCTGAGTCAACCATGAGCCTGCTAGCTGGGATAGCAGGCACATGGTTGACTTAGCCATGGTTGAACCCCCACAAGAAAAGCCTTTAGCATCCCTTTGCAACCGGGCAGTGACAACATTTTTGACCTGGGGAGCTAATTCATGCCGAACAAGCTGCCTTTAAATGAAAACATTACAACAGACCGAGCTAGTTACCTAGGAATGTGTATATTATCTGGACTCTTTGGCAATGCTAGTTAAGCATTCCTTCCTCCACCAAGGCTGCAGCTCTGAGCAGCTGCTTTTCATTAGGGGCAGTGAGAGAATGGGTGAAACGTTCCATGGGATGTCATGAGAATGTGGTGTTTGGCAACTAAGCACAACTCTTAAGATACTTTGCTACAGTATTTGTAAAAGAAAATGTAATATTGGATTTCTTTTAAAAAAGACCATTCTCGTCTGTTCTTTCCCCATCCCTGCATGTGATAGGTTTGCGATTTTTATATGGTTTCTTCTATGTCTTCCGTCGGACTGGTGGCTCATCAAGTCACGAGTAGTTTGAGTGTCTATTACTTTACAGAAAGATGTGTTAAAAGTACAATAGAGTAGAATTCTCCTTGTCTTTCTTCCTTTTCCCCCTCCCTGGTGATCTGGCAAACTTGCCCTTGAAGCCATACCAAAAACAGAACTGAGGGTGGGGTGGGGACTGAACTCGTGTTTCTTTTCCAACCAAATGTGTGAGCAGCCCTTGTCTTGACACTAAGTTTGTAGGTTATCGGGACATTTCAATACATATTAGCTCACTTATTTGGACAGATGAGAACAGATATCAAAACTCTTCAGGGCCTGGGGTTTTTCTCCACTTGGCCACAGAAATTCACTGGCAATGGTAAAACCACCTCTTAAATGTCTCATGTCAAAAGTCCTGCTACTCAGTTGTGACTTGACAGTACATAATAATAAATACAAGCAGAGTGGAATATTTCTGTGATTGATTGTTTGATTGAGATGCTATGCACCTACCCAAAGGCCACCCTGGGAATCATCTAAAGCAGTGGTTTTCAACCTGTGGGTCCCCAGATGTTCCTGGACTACAACTCCCAGAAACCCCTTCCAGCACAGTGAGTAGTCGAGGCTTCTGGGAGTTGCAGTCTAGGAACCTCTGGGGACCCTCCGGTTGAGAACCACTGATCTAAAGCTACTCAGAAGAAAGTCAGGAGTGAGTTCAGCAGGATTTATTTCCAATTTTTCCAAATATTGTAAATGAATACAGAATTGTAGCTTTACAATACAGAAGCACTGTGAGACAGTATCAAGATACTGTACAAGTACCCACCTCATATGATTAAGAAAAAAATCAACAAAGCAAGATGCATACACTGGTATAACCTGCTGCAAGACAGATCCAGAGGACTAAATGACAGAACACCACAAATGAGATGATGCACACACATACTAAACATTCTCTAGACTAGGGCTGTTCAACTTTGAACAGGCCGAGGTCTACTTTTTCCGGCCCAAAGTGCCTGAGGGCTACTACACTAAAACCTCTTCTTACGAATTTTATCTGTTCCGAGCACATGCTAATAACTAAAAACTTTTATAAGTAGAGCAGCGGTTTCCCATGCATTGAAAACCAATTAATCTGTTCTGGAGGGAACAGATTTCAATGTGCCATGGCCCTTGAACTGCCCTGCTCGGCTGAGACAGTGGGCTGGCAGACCCAGAACTGTGCTGGGGCAGTGGTGGTCCTTGGGATGGGGGAGGGAGGGGTGGAGAACTTATCCCCTCACTTTTTTTATTGATGGCCGGTGGGCTACTTTTGACCCCTTCGCGGGCTACCAGTAGCCCGTGGTCTACCTGTTGGACAGGCCTGCTCTAGACCATCCTTGACAAGAATACCCTACTATCCAAAACCCTTGGTGGGAGAACCATACTGCCTGCTGACAAACCCCCCACCCACCCACCCACCCACACCTTCAAGCAAATACTAAGGGATTAAAAATCAGCAACACAAATAGCAGGACTAAACCTTGCCACAAATTCAGATGCCAACTCTGCCCACACATCTACGCTGGCAACACAATCACAAGATCTAATAATGCCATATACAATATCAAAGGCAGCTTCATTTGCTCCTCATTTGCCACCAATGCCCCTCTACACTCTAAATAGGTCAAACAAAACAGTCTCTACAGAAATGGATCAAAGATCACAAGTCTAATATCAGAAATTACAATACACAGAAACCCATCTCAAATCATTTCAGTGTACTAACTAGGATACTCTGTGGAAGATATGGAGGTAACAGAATCACCATAAAGCAAGAATACAAAGCAAAACAACAATGATACAAACAAACAAAAATGTGCTGTTTCTATACCACTCCATGGCGCATAAAGCATTCTCTGGGCATTTTACAAGTAATTAAGCAGGCTACACATTGCCTCCCCCCCCTGCCCTCCAAGTAAACTTGGAGTTCCAATCTTGTAAAGATGAAAGGCTGAGTGAACCCTGAGCCTACTACCTGAAATGAAACCTCAGGTCACGAGCACAGTTATAGCTTCAGTACAGCAGTTTAACCGCTGTGCCAGGGGAAAACAGCTGAGATCCAATTCATTTGCATGACGGATACCCATAAAAATGGATTGGATAAGTCGAGGTTTCTTAAGTCATTACCTAATGTAATACTGTACTTCCGTATTGCCACTAGAGATGGGTACGAAATGAAAAAAAAATGGCAATTTGTTTCATTTATTGGTTCATTTTTCTACATTTTTTGTTTCATTTTTACTCAATTTTTACTTAAAAATTCATTTCGTTTGTCATTCCACTTCGTTTTTTGTTTTTTCCTAAAGCACTACACTGTCTCTTGCCGCCGTTTGCTTCGGTGGCTCAAACACAGTTTAAAAACACCGTGCCTTCCCCCCCCCCCAACATGCCAATTTGGTTGTGGGGGGGGAGATGCAGAGTTTTTAAATTGTCTTTGAGCTACTAAAGCAAGCAGCGGCCAGGGACAGTGTAGTGTTTTAGAAAAAAATGAAAAAATAAGCGGAACAAACCAAAAATTACCCGGTTCGTTTTGTTTTGTTTTTCTTTTAAACTAAGTTCATTTTTTGTTTCATTCTGAAACAAAATGAAAAATGAAAAATGAAATTTAAAAAATTGTTTCGTGCCTGTCTAATTGCCACTGTTACTTTCTTTACTACTATACCAACCCACAAGGCTCTAAAATAAAAATGGTCTATCTTGCACAAATTCCCTTCTCTCACCTCTTTATTTACTACAGTAAACCCCCACCTATTGCAGGGGTTAGGGACCCGACCCGATCCACAATAATTGAAAATCCGCAATATGCGGATGCTGGGTCGGGTCAGGACTGGGCGGGTGCTCTGATGGCTCTTGTACTTACCCCAGTCCTGGCGCTGCCCCATATGGGCCTGCAAGGGGCTTTCTGGACCCTCAGAGGACCCAAAAGTGCTTTCTAGTGATCTGGAGGTCACTTCTGATTTACCGGAAGTCACTTCCAGTTTGCGGGGAAGCACTTTTGGGGCCTATGGCGGGCCTGGGAAGGCCTTTCCTCCTTACTCCAGGGGGCCTTTTTTTCATATACTGATATACCGAGACCGTGGGGGGGCGGGGACACAACTGTATTCCCCTATTCTCTCACTCTTTAGTGAATCTTCAGTATTCACCCCCCCCTTACTCCTCTCCTGCTCATCTTCACCATCATCTGGTGTCTTTTTTCTGTCTCCTGAGGAATTTTAACAGAGCCCTTAAACAACACAAGCCAAATCACTGTATGTAAACGTACCTTACACCCAACCGACAATTAATATTTGTTCATTCTGTTACCCTATGTCTGAAGAAGTGGACTTGATCCATGAAAGCTTGCATTAAAATACACCAGTCTTGAAAATGCCACATGTTTTCCATCTTTTGCTTTGCTTTGCTGTGTTTTGCTTTGCTTTGTTTCTTTGGTTTTTGCCTGTCAGTCTTGCACAGACTAATATGGCTACTTCTTCCCAAACTATATGGTATTTTTGCTGCTTGATCATCAGCTGTAAGCAACAAGAGACTTGACCCAGGGAAAGCGCTAACAGGAAGAGTCCAAATACTCAGAGAGACTGGGAGAGGAAAAGAAAGGGATGGTAGAAGGGTGGATGAAATAGACAGATGGCTTTGTGAGCAGCCTGGAACAGCCACCGCTTCTTGCTGGAAGGAAGGAAGAGGATGTGGGGGAGGGTGTGGGGTGGCGGCGGTGGGGGGGGGCAGCTGGACTCCTCCCCTTTTCATGGAAGACTAGAAGAGCAAAAAGAGAGAGAGAAGTGGGGAAATTACACTCCCATTTCCCCTGAAATGAGCTTGCAGAGACGCCCATTTGGGGAGGACCAGACAAAGAACAAATTAATCTCTCCCCAGCTTCCTTTGTACTGACAGCTGCTTTTAAAAAGCCCAATAATATTTGCTGTTATTTGGAGCTGTAGTTTCTCCTTGCAACGATTATATGGCACCTAGCAATAATGCTAGTTTTTTTTTCCTTCTGGTTTTGCTTTTCCCCATAGCACAGTGGTTAAAACTCAGCTCATGACCTGGGTTCAATCCTAGGTAGCCAGATTGATGTTGACTCAAGCCTGCCTTATTAGCCTTCTGTCCTTCTGAAGTGGGTAAATTGAGTACTCAACTCACTGGGCGAGCAGGGGGAGCAATACGTAGCCTGCATAATTAAGTTGAAAACTGCCCAGAGTGCTGTAGGCACTGGAGGTGTTACATAAGCAGCACACTTTGATTTTAACAGTTGAAGACAAATGGGGGGGGGGGGGGAGGGAGGACAAGCATTGAAGGAGTTCCCCCCCCCCATCCTCACTTTAGATGCTGGCCAATACTTCACCTGTTGCTCAGAGGCATAGCAAGGGTTTGGAGCGCCTGGGGACAAGGTCAGTTTTTGCACCCCTCCTGCCCCCCCAACTGCATTACACTCACCCAGCAAGGGGGGCAATCCTGTGGTGTGTCTTCATTTGTGTGTGTGTGTACGTGCCTTACACGGCAAGGAGGAGGAGGAGGAGGAGGAGGAGGAGGGCGCTGTGGCCACCATGCTTCGCCACTTGCCTGATGTGTGGCGGTTGAGGTGGTGGAGGGAGTCCTGTCACCAAGCCTTAGTGGGGTGGGGGTGGGGTGGGGAGGACTGCTGGCAGGAAGGCGTACGACTTCCTCCTCCTGCTCCCCCTCCAGATGCCCCCAGATTGCTTTGCGCCAGGGCAAACGAACCCTTCTGCCTCCCCAGATATGGCCTTACTGGGCGCTTTTACACGACCCCTAAGATGCGCTGGCAACTTAAATTCGGACCAGAGATCATGGGGGTTTGTTCTGCTTTCTGTGTTCCCACCCCTCCGCACTCCCTTGCTCCTGTCTGCATTAGGGGAGGGAGGAAAAAAGGGAGAAAAGAATGCAGGCTCACCTCCGCTCTGCCGTCTGGAGCTGCCCCGGGAAGCATTCCACTCTTAAAGGGGTGGGGGCAAAACAAACAAACAAACAAACAAACAAGGCGAGGAGAGCCCGGCACTCACTGCTTTGCAATCCGCATCAAAAATTTGTCACCTTCGGAAACCAGGTACTTGGAAAATGCGCTGGGACGCGCTTAGGTGGACGTGGTCGTACTTAATTTTTTTTAAAGTCTGGAGCTCATGGGAAAACAGTTTTAAGCTCCGCATCTGGGAGCCCTTTGCCTCGGATTTTAGGGGCCCTGTAAAAGCGCCCACTGTTGTCTTCCTGCTTGTGGCAAAGTGTTTTGTTTTGTTTTGTTTTGTTGCAAGCATTATTGGATCCTGTTGCTGCAGAAACAATACCATGGGATTGCGACTTAATGTGAAGAAGACAGAATGGATGGTTATCAGTAAAAAAAAGGTACACAGATCCTTCTCAAGATTGGCAGTGATATAATTGAGAAAGTATCATCTTATAAATATTTGGGATGCTGTGTCAAGGATTTTTCATGCGAAATTTGTGGTAGAATTGAACACACTAGAAATTCATTTGAGAGAATGAGGAAAGTCTTTACAAACAGGAAATTAGCTACCAGATGTTGTACTTGAATGCTTCATTCCTATGCATTCTATGGCAGGGCTGTCCAATTTTGAACAGCCCGCAGGTTCCTTTTGCCCATGGTATGTCCCTGTGGGCTCCTTTTCCAAGTGATCAATCCTCACAACTGCTCTGCCTGCCCCCCCCCCAAGCTCTATGGTGCTGGCAGCAGAGGAGGAGGAGGAGCGCCTGCTCGCCCCACCCACCCACCAAGCTCCGCAGTACTCACAGTGGCAGAGGAGGCAGAGGACCGCCCCCTCACCCCCAAGCTCCGCTGGAGGAGGAGTGCCTGCAGCGGTGGCACGCCCGCTCGCCCCACCCAAGCTCCACAGCACTCGCGGCGATGGAGAAAGAGCGCCTATTCATCCCTCCATCCACCAAGCTCTGTGGTGCTGGTGGCAACCCGCCCACTCACCCCCCATGACCCACCAAGCTCTGGCAGTAGTGGTGGGGGAGGAGTACCCACTCACCCCCACCCACCAAGCTCCACAGCGCTGGCAGCGGCAGAGAAGGAGCACCCATTCACCCTCCTACCCACCAAGCTCCATGGTGCTCATGGTGCAGAGGAGGAGGAGCACCTGCTCGTCCACCCACCAACCAAGCTCTGTGCTGCTGGCAGCGGCAGAGGAGGAGGAGGAGGAGGAGGAGCGCCTGCTCACCCCCACCCACTCACCAAGCTCCATGGTGCTGGCAGCGGCGCCCCCACTCGCCCCACCCATGACCCACCAAGATCTGCGGTGCTGGCGTCAGTGAAGGAGCAGCAAGAGGAGGCAGGGGCGTATCTAGGGGGCAGAGGGTACATCTGCCCCAGGTGCAGCAATTGGGGGTGCCTGCAGGGAGAGCAGGAGGAAGAAGCCCTGCACCCTCCTGCCACCCAGCAGTCCTCCTTTCCCCTAAGGCTTGGCAATGGCACCCCCTTTGCTGCCTCTGCCGCTGCAGGCCAGGTGAGCAGCAAAGCAGGCGGGTGGGCAGGAACGCGGTGGCCGTGGCACCCTCCTCCTCTTCCTCATCTTGGTGGGAGAAGTGTAAGGCACATGCACCATGTGTGCACTCACCCACCCACCTGTCTGCCTGTCCGCCCATGCACACACACGCATGCTCCCAACCCAGGCCTTTGTCCCCAGGCACTCCAAATCCTGGCTATGCCTCTGCAAGGAGGAGGAGGGCCAGCTCCCTCCACACATCAAGCTCCACGGCGCTGGCAGAGGAGGAGGAAGAGAAGGAGTGCACACTGACCCCCCCACAAGCTTCACGGCACTGGCAGCAACGGAGAAGGAGTGTCCCAGGTCAGGAGGCGGGTGGGGAGCTGGCGGGTTACTTCTTAGCCCTCTGCGGGCCACCAGTCACCCACGGTCGAAGCATTGTGCAGGCCTGCTCTATGGTGTTGGAACTTGAACCCTTACAGACACATTATGTAGGAGGCTGGAAGCATTTGAGCTGTGGACATACAGACAGATTTTTTAGATACCTTGGACCAGGCATGTCCAAACTTTGGCCGTCCTGATGTTTTGGACCACAACTTCCAGAATTCCAAGCCTGTTTTTCCAATGGCAAAGGAGTGTGGGAGTTGTGTTCCAAAACATCTGGAGGGATGAAGTTTGGACACGCCTGCCTTGGACAGTCAGAGTCACTAATGTGGCCGTATTACAGCATATGAATAAAAAGCTAGAAAACTTCAATACCATAGAAGAGCTAAGGATCACTACATGAACCACTAACCCAGGATTCTCCCCTGACCAGATGCAAATGTGGAAAAACATCCTCCACCCTCAGTCTAGCATTTCCCAACTTTGATGTCCCAGATGTTTTTGGACTAGAGCTCCAAGAAAGATCACCGTACCTGCAGATCCATGCAGTTTCACTGATCCCTGGTCTGAAAATATTGCACATAGCATGGTATCCATGTGGCCAGTTCTGGTAATCCATGTTAAAATATTTGGTTCCCACACACCCCTTTTAGTATACAGTATCGCACTACAATATATATACAGTATTTAGCATTCACTGTTATCTGCAGATTTCAGTATCTGTGGGGGGGCTGTGACCAATCGCCTGCAGATATTGGGCCCCTATTGTACATGACTGCCACTAATTAGTAAATCAATATTACGCTATAACTTGGGGGAAATTGATCTCTGGTTTCCATTGTGTCTGACTGCCATCCTAATCTGATTCTCCAGCCAACTCTGTATATGAAGGTAATATGCACTAATTACAATACAGCTTACTGCAGTGTCTACCCCTAGAGATGTTTCATAAAATTATTTGCATATTCATTTGGTGCCATGCAAAAATGTGCTGTCTTGAAATAGTTGAAAGCTTCCCTCCAGGTGTGGCCATCAATGGAGATGAACAGAGACACCACTTTCTGAGTGGTGGCCCCCAATACAACACACGCGAGGAAGTACAACTAGTGACAATATTGCTGTATTTCAATATCTGGCAATTTTAATATCAATATATCCAAGGTTTTTAAGATACTGCTCTTGTTAAAATGATCCAGTGTCTGATTTGGTCACAACTTTTGCAAACTACTCAGAAGGCATCCAGATTTGAAACTCACAAAAAGCAAGTAAAAAGTTTCCTTGCTTTGGTCACCTTGGGAAGTGGAAGGACGGCAATGATGTACAGAACATCTAACATTTGCTTGTTAAATCTGTGTCTATAGTCATCGTCGTCGTCATCACCTTTGGATGACAGAGCAGGAAGGGACCCTAAGGATCCTAACCAAGAAGGCACAATGGCGAACCCAACTCCCAACCTCGACGGGCTCCAAGCCTAAACCACGGAGCTGTCTAGTCACTAGGGTTCCCTGGAGCACCGCGTTTCGAATTAAACACATCGAAATGTCTAACTTATGGCGGTCTCTTGTCTACGAAACTAAACACACTAACAATGTGGATGGAGCTGTATTTAAAATTTGTCAAGTATGTGTTTATCCTGACTGGGTTTCCTGCAGGGCCTGTTTCGTCCTAACGCTACTAATACGAATCCTTCAGGGATACAGAAAAATCGTGGCTGACGTGCTGTCCAGTTCTAATTGTCTACGAATACTGTTTGTTTATGGTGCTTGTTTACGTTAAGGGTATTTTCTTTTGGGGTGTGATGTGTTGACGCGCGGGCGCGGTTGACTAAGCGGAGCTTCTCCGGGCACATCGGTCACGGACGTCTCCAATCCTCTCACTCGCAGCCACTTTCGAAATTGACGCCAAGTTTTGGAACAAGTTGAGGTCTTAGTTCGGAGGGCGGCCTGGTTTCGGTTTCCTGGAAATTACGTTTCTCCTTTTGGAGAAGCAGCAGCAAGGCGGGCAACTCCGCCCCCCCCCCCGCTCGACACAAAGCGCGGCTCCAAGCGCGGAAGGGAGAGCAGCGGCAACGTCAGGCTTTAGCCGCGGGTGAGCCACCGAGGAGGGCTCTCGTCTTCGTCCCCGTCCGCCGCCAGCCGCGAGGAGATGGCCACCGGCGCCCAGTACCCCTTGCTCGTTCCGGGCGGCGGCGGCGGCGGCGTGGCTTTGCCGCGCTACGAGGAGCTGAAGGAAGAGGAGGAAGCGGCGGGGACGGACGCCCCGTCGCGGATGCCGCTCCGCTCCACCGTCGTCCAGGTGCAGGCGGGGCCGCCGCAGGTCTACGTGGTGGCTTCCCACGACCACCTCGCCTGGTCCGTCTTCTCCACCCTCTATTTGAACTTCTGCTGCCTCGGCTTCCTGGCGCTCGTCTTCTCCATCAAGGTGAGAGGCCCCGCCCGGGTTCCTACTAAGAAGGGATCCCCCCTCCTCCTGGAACTGGCTGGTCATCAGAAGGGTTCCTCCCGTTGTTCCCTGACCCATAAGAAAAGGGGGCGTGGGGGGGCAGCAGGCAAAAGGGAGGCGTCGGAGGCATTGCGCCCCCCCTCCCCAGAAGCCCGGGACCGGCGAAGGTCCCCATCCGCGGGTGGACGGTGGCCACCAGCTAGTCCTAGCGTGGGAAGGGAGGCGGGTTGCCTTTCTCTCTCTATGCTCCCCCCCGGGGGGGGGCTGGTGTGTGTGTGGGAGAAACCATGCTTTCACGCGGTCCTGGGGCTGAGTTTGGGATCGGCAGCACCAAGATATGCGCCGAGGTGCCCTGCTGTGACTTGAATTCCGCGCCCTCGCTGCCTCGAGTTCAAAACGCGGCCTCACCTGCCAAGGAGAGGGAGGGGCGCTACTCTTAGCTTAGCTAATTTCCCCACTACCACCGCCGACACCACTGATATGCGCTGCCCTGAGGGTTCACTTCCTGAGTGGAAGTGTTTTGTTTCTCAAGAAAATTAGCGGGGGGGGGGGCAGGGTGATCCTCCTCCATCTTGTCCTCCTGAAGTCATTTTTGTTCCCAGTGAAAGGAGGAAAGCCTCAGAACTGGGAGAAGATGCCTTCCAGCCATGGACCTGAGCCAGAGGAGGAGGAGGGTGCTTTACTCCCTTTCCCTGTACTGTTCCTCATCACATCTTGACTGTCAAGTGGGCAGGCATAGCTGTGGTTGCACCATGCTGTTCAGCAACGGATTCTTTAAAAGACATCTTTGTAATGTTATTGTGTGCCATTAAAGCTCCCTGACCTATGGCAACCCTATGAACGGGAGATCTCCAGAATGCCCTGTCCTCAACCGCCCTGATCAGCTCTTGTAAACCCAAACCTGTGGCTTCTTTTAGGGAATCAGCACATCTCATATTTGGCCATCCTCCATTCCTGCTGCCTTCCTCCTTTCCCTGCATTGTTGTCTTTTTTTCCAGAGTGTCCTGCCTTCTCAGGATGTCCAGAAAGTAGGATGGCCCTCGTTTCATCATTTTTGTCTCCAGAGATAATTCAGGCTTGATTTGGTCTAGGATCCCTTTGTTCATCTTCTGAGCCATCCTGGAGACCCCAAAGCTCTCCTACAGCATGGTTATATGCCAAAGCCCATTATCCATAATTGAGTAAAGTGTTCTGCTTACACACTGCCCCATAGCACTTCAAGCATTCTCTGGGCAGTTTACAATTTAACTATGCAAGCTGTGCCATGTCTCTGCCCATGCAAGAGGTTATTTGCAGACCTCGGATGGATGGAAGGCTGAGTGAACCCCAGGTCCTGAGCACAGTTTTAGCTGCAGTACAGTACAGGCATTGAACCAGTGCACCACAAGCTCTGGCAAGAGGTCAGGCAAGACACAGCCAGCTGAACCAACTTCCAGATTTATTGACTGTTGATAAATAATGTCAGCTGGGACTTCCCTTAAAGACAGAAAAGACCCTGATAATACGGTGCTTTCCATCTGATACTAAAGCCAGAGATGTATCTTCCAATTTTCCTTTAAGAGCTGATCTTTTTTCTCTCTCAACAGGCCAGAGATCGAAGAGTGATTGGTGACCACAGTGGTGCTGCCAGCTATGGAGCTACTGCCAGGTCCCTGAACATCACTGCCTTAGTGCTGTCTATCCTGCTTTTCTTCCTTGTTGTCATCATCCTGATAACAACAGGGGTCCTTGATAATATCAGGGGATATTTACTAGTCCATAAAACCTAGTAAACCGCTGCAAAGTGACTGCTCTTTTAAGGCAGAACCCCCTTTGCCCACCTTCCTTGGCTTCAGACAACCCTCCACTGTATATTCTCTGGGTGATTGTTATGCCATTTGGAAAGAGCAAACCTTAACAGGAATTCAGTCTGTGTCCTGTAACTTTTGAAAAATGCCATTTCAGACTCTGCTTTTGCACATTTCATACAGCCTTTCTGCCTCCTCCACGCTCTTGACTTCAACAGCAATCTTTCTCTCCTGTTGGATGCAACAAATACAAAAAAAAAAAAAAACGATGTAGTTTGCAGAGAGAGATTTTTGGAGATTCTGTTGGGACTGGGCATGGACAACACAAGGCCAGAAGGTTTTCCAGCTCTTCCTCTGTTTCATATCAACAACACAGGACTCTCCAGTTATATATCTCCTGTATTCTTTTGTAGCAAGAGATGATTGTCAAGTCTGGCTTGGTCTGCGCTATAGCTGTTAAATACATTTGTATGGAAAAATGTGAAATGTCTGAGTTTATTCTTGAACATGCTTAATGCAACAAAAATGGGTGGGGGGATGACTAGAGCCCCCACCCATCTCAGAAAGGATTCCAGTGATGTCTATAACATATTCTCACAGCCATCCTCAAATGCCCCCTTTTCCTCACTCTTATCAGCCATTCTTCCAGCAGCTACAGGAGTCCCCTGCCACAACGCTTTGTGGTTTTTTTCTTGAGAGAAGCAGACTTCAAAAGAGGTTTTTAACCCCCTCCTGACTCCTCAGCCACAGACCTTGAGCTCCTGGCAGCAAGGTATGCTGAGGTGTCAGGAGGGGGTTAAAAACCCCTCTTTGCAAGCACTGCACTGAGGGGTCTCCATTTCACTTCCAGATAGTGAAATAAAATGGCTACAGTGCTGGAGGACTGGAGGATAGCAGATGTCATACCAATTTTTAAAATAGGAAAGAGGGGGGACCCAGGAAACTACAGGCCGGTTAGCCTTACATCTGTCCCATGGAAGATGGTGGAAAGCCTCATCCAAGAGAAAATCTTAAAACACATAGAAGAACAAACCTTGCTGAGAGAAAATCAGCATGGCTTCTGTAAAGGTAAGTCTTGTCTGACAAATCTTTTAGAATTTTTTGAAAAGGTCAACAGGCACGTGGATTTGGGTGAACCGATGGATATAGTCTATCTTGATTTTCAGAAGGCTTTTGACAAAGTCCCTCACCAAAGGCTGCTGAGAAAATTGCACAGTCAGGGGATAAAGAGGGCAGGTCCTCTTATGGATTGAGAACTGGTTGAGATCTGGGAAACAAAGAGTAGGTGTCAATGGGAAATTTTCACAATGGAGGGAAGTGAAAAGCAGAGTGCCCCAGGGCTCTGTCCTAGGACCAGTGCTTTTCAATCTGTTCATAAATGACCTGGAGACAGGGATAAACAGTGAGGTGGCCAAGTTTGCAGATGACACAAAACTTTTCCGTGTGTTAAAAACCAGAGAAGATTGTGAAGAGCTCCAGAAAGATCTCTCCAAACTGGGGGAATGGGCTGCCAAATGGCAAATGCGTTTTAATGCAGCCAAATGTAAAGTAATGCATATTGGGGCAAAAAATCAAAACTTTATCTATCAACTCGTGGGCTCTGAGTTATCCGTGACGGATCAGGAAAGTGATCTTGGTGTGTTGGTGGACAGCTCCATGAAGGTGTCTACCCAATGTGTGCCAGCAGTGAAGAAGGCCAATTCCATGCTAGGGATTATCAAAAAGGGGATTGAAAATAAAACAGCCAACATTATAATGCCATACAAAACAATAGTAAGGCCGCACCTGGAGTATTGTGTACAATTCTGGTCACCGCATCTCAAGAAAGACATAGGCCGTTACTTCACGAACCTCTCGCTGCGCGGCAAGGTTCATTCTCGGTGCGAAGCAACAGAACGGAACCGCACGTCCCCGCGATCTAGCTGCGGTGTCACCTCGACCACTCCCCCTTAACCGAGCTCCAGCCGGGGCGAGTGATTCCCGTTCGGGGGGTTGGGAATCTCAATGCGCATCGCGATTCGCACCCAAAGGGACGTGCGGCCCCGCTTGCTCACTGCTCGTCGCCTCCCTTCCCTCCCGCCCTCCCCTCGTCCCGCCCTGCCCCCCCCCGCCTCGGCATCAAACACAAAAGTTTAGCAGGGAACTCCCTCGCTCGAGTAGTGGTGGTGGCGGCGGCGGCGGGAGCAGGAGGAGCAGACGCCGCCTCGCCCGGCCAGAGCAGGGCGCCCAAGGCAGGCAGCGCACAAGCGGCGGAGGGTGGGCGGCTGTGCCATGCGGGGCTCCCCCCGAGTAGCGGCGGCGGCGGCGGGTCTGCCCATGATGCCATTGGTGATGTCATAATTCTCTATCATGCCCCCATGCTCTCTCAGGTCTTTCCCAGTGCTTCCCAAGCTGAAAATATATAGCCCTAAAAGCAAACCCACAGTCCATCAATCTGTGTTTCCACAGCATTTCTGCTGCTAACACCTATGCTTTCCTATTTCATTCGTGTCCCGCTTACCCCGCTGGTTGTTTTCCGAAACTACAGGCGTCCTTTTGCAGCATTTCGATGCGAAGGGAGAACGTGAGGTTACTTTCTGATCGCAGCCATACAGGCTGCTCATGAGTACTGAGGAAGAGGGGTGGGATCGAATGGAAGACACGTGACCGCCACCGAATTCACAGCGAAGGCAAGGTCGGTTCGAAGTGATGCACTTGGTGAAGTAACGGCCATAGTGGAACTGGAAAAGGTGCAAAAGAGAGCGATTAAAATGATTACTGGCCTGGGGCACCTCTGTTATGAGGAAAGGCTAAAACATTTGGGGCTCTTTAGTCTGGAAAAAAGGTGCCTGAGGGGGGATATGATTGAGATGTACAAAATAATGCAGGGCATGAGTAAAGTGGATAGAGGGAAGTTCTCTCACACACAAAATACCAGAACTAGGGGACATACACTCAAATTGAGGGCTGGAAGAGTAAGAACAGACAAAAGAAAATATTTTTTCACCCAGCACGTTGTTAGTCTGTGGAACTCCCTGCCACAGGATGTGGTGATGGCATCTGGCCTGGATGCCTTCAAAAGGGGATTGGACAGATTCTTGGAGGAAAAGTCCATCACAGGTTACAAACCATGAGGGAGATGTGTAATCTCCAGGCTTAAAACCGGGATACTTCAAGGGTCAGATGCAGGGAGTGCTATCAGGAGACAGATATCTAATCTCATGCGCTCCCAAATGCATTTGGTGGGGCCACTGTCAGATACAGGAAGCTGGACTAGATGGGCCTTTGGCCTGATCCAGCATGGCTCTTCTTATGTTCTTATGTTAACCCCCTCATGACACCTCAGCAAACAGAGCTGGGGCTGCTCCTGCCAGCTGCGTTTGCAAAGAGAGGTTTTTAGCCAACCCCTAATACCTCATCAAACTGACCTTGGGTATTTAACCCCTTCCTGACACCTCAGCAGACATATCTTGAGCTCCTGGCAGCAAGGTCTGCTGAGGTGTCAGGAGGGGGTTAAATACCTCTCTTTGCAAGCAGAGCCAGCAGGAGCAGCCCAAAGCCAGTTTACTCAGGCGTCTGCATTTCGCATGTAGCTTTAATAGTCATACAGTATATTACAGAAGTGAATACACTCCCGCACATTTTGTAAATATTTGTAGTGTATCTTTTCATATGACAACACTGAAGAAATGGCACTTGGCTACAATGTAAAGCATATGCAGCTTGTGTAACAATGCAAATGTGCTGCCCCCTCAAAATAATGCAACACACAACCATTAATGTCTAACCCACTGGAAACAAAAGTGAGTACACCCCTAAATGACAAAAGTGTCAATATTTTGTATGACCTCCATTATTTTCCAGCACTGCCTTAAACCTATTGGGCATAGAGTTCACCAGAGCTTCACAGGTTGCCACTGGAGTCCTCTTCCACTCCTCCATGATGACATCCCAGAGATGGTAGATGTTAGAGACCCATGATGTGTTTCAATATGTGACAATACATTTTGCCATTCATGGTTCCCTTAATGAACTGGAGTTCCCCAGTGCTGACAGCACGTATGCAGCTCCAGACCATGACACTCCGACCACCATGCTGGACTGTAGGTATAACACACTTGTCTTTGTACTTCTCGCCTGGTTTCTGCCACATGCTTGACACCATCTGAACCAAGTAAGTGTATCTTGTTCTCATCAGGCCACAGGACGTGGTTCCAGAAATCCATGTCTTTAGTCTGCTTGTCTGCAGCAAATGATATGCGGGCTTTCTTGTGCATCATCTTCAAAAGAGGCTTCCTTCTGGGATGACAGCCCTGCAGATCAATTTGATGCAGTCTACTGCATATGGTCTGAGCACTGTCAGGCTGACACCCCACCCCTTCAACCTCTGCAGCAATGCTGGCAGCACTCATATGTCTATTTCCCAAAGCTAACTTCTGGATATGATGCTGAACACAGGAATGCAACTTCTTTGGTTGACCATGGCGAGGCCTGTTCTAAATGGAACCTCTCCTGTTAAAACACTGTATGGTCTTGGCCACCGTGCTGCAGCTCAGTTTTAGGGTCTTGGCAATCTGCTTATATTCTAAGCCAGTGGTGGTAAAGCTTCAGCACTCCAAATGTTTTGGACCACAACTCCCAGAATTTCAAGCCTGTATTGCCAATGACAAAGGATTGTGGGAGTTGTGGTCCAAAACATTTGGAGTTCCGAAGGTTTGTTACCACTGACCTAGGCCATTTTTGAGGAACAATTTGTTTTTTTCAGATCCTCACTTCATTACCATGAGGTGCCATGTGGAACTTCAAGTGACTAGTAGAGAGTGAGAGTGATAACACCAAATGTGATAAGAGCAATAACATCTGCTCCCTCTTCACACTTGAGACCTCGTGACACTAATGGGTCTCATGACATCATGCAGGGAAAGCAGCTACTTGGGCCCAATTTGGACATTGTCACTTAGGGGTATACTCACTTTTGTTGCCAGTGGTTTAGACATTAATGGCTGTGTGTTTCGCTATTTTGAGGGGATAGCACATTTACACAGTTATACAAGCTGTATACTTACTGCTTTATATTGTAGGCCAAGTGTCATTTGTTCAGTGTTGTCACATGAAGTTATGCGAAAATATTTGCGAAATGTGAAGTGGGGTACTCCTGTGATATACTGTGATATACTCCACCCACCCTGGTGAATAGTCAGAGATAATAGGAAATGTATCTAAATATTTGTTGAGGCCCACAGCCCCACCCCCGCACTTGTTCTGTTGTTCTTAGCAGGCTGGTCTTTTCAACAAAAGCAGGATTTAGGATTAGAGCTGCCTAGGTGCCCTGAGCACATCCGTCGGGCCTAGCTAGTTCTCGGATGGGAGACCACCAGGGAATACCATATGCTGTAGGTGCCTGGAGCAGGAACTGGCAAGCCACTCCAGTATTCGTGCCAAGAAAACTCCATGGACATAGGGTCACAAAGAGTCGATCATGACTGTAACAATACAACAACAACAGCCCTCAGGATTAAGTTTATGTTAATGTACAGTTGCATTGGAGTACCATGTTCTTTAGACACACTTCTTTTATTTGGGGGGAAATAAAAGCTGATAAAAATCTTTTTAATTGGTAAGACCAGTACTGAAACCAGAAGGCTGCAGTTTTCATGGCTAATGGTGAGAGTAGTGTATGACCATGTATCTCATAGCAGAGAATTCAGTGTTAATTCTACATTATGTGACATAGGGCATCCTTTTCCTTGGCCTAAACCAGGCATGGTGAACCTTTTAGAGTCCGAGTGCCCAAATGTGATTCAAAACCCACTTCTTTTTTTTTTTTTTTGCAAAGGGTCAATTCAGCAATTTAACCAGAATACAGTGGTACTCTGGGTTTCAAATGCTTTGGGTGCTACCCTTTGGGAAAGTGAAGATCGAAGAACAGACTTTTGAATTTCCCACGGCCACAGCACCCTCACTTTTGGGATATGCAGAGCAGCATGGCAGGAGAGCAAACTGAAGCTACGAAGGAGCCCACAAACCACTGCCTCCCCGTCACCTGCCTCTCCTCACAGAGCCGTCTCAAGACTACCAAAATGGCTCCGTGAAGAGAGCCCGGTGAAGGGGAGGCAGTGGTTTCTGGGCTCCTTTGTAGGTCCAGTTCACTCTCCAGCCACACTGCTTTTGCAAGGCTCGGAGTGGTGTGGCTGGAGAGTAAACTGGGGCTATGAAGGAGCCCACAAACCTCACCTGGCTCTCTGCATGGAGCACAGTGGTGTGCTCCAAACAGAGAGGGCAGTGAGGTGGCGATGTCCCATGCCCACAGAAAGGGTTCCACATGCCACCTTTGGCACCCATACCATAAATTTGCCAACACTGTCCTAAACTGAGGTACAGGATGTCCTGGCCTCTGATGTTTTAATGAAGGTTAGAACATTTCTTTTCATTCATTTTCCTCCGTACTACCCATAAACTTTGTCACATGCTTTTCCCTTGAGTTCTCTCCTTCCCTTGGTCCAAATATTCCTCATTGAGAAAGTGACCCAGCCCCCTGGTTCATTTAATCACCCCCATTTCTCTCTGAGTTCACTGCTATCCCCTCTTAGAGAACTGAATGGGTTCTTAGAGGGTTGCCTAGTTGAACTACCTACCACCCACCCACCCCAACACACACACATTGGACACAAGAAACATTGGGTTAATTCAGCCTTTAAACCTCTAGCAATGTAGGTGGAGGCACTGGTTCCTTCTAGAATCCCTGTCACTGCATCTTTTGCTTGAGTGTGTTGCAGCTATCTATGTGCTCCCCAGAACAAAGATGTCCTCTCTCATTAATGCAAGCCACAATTGAGGCTGGTCATTGTATAACAGAAGGCACCCATACCATATATTCGCCAACACTGTCCTAAACTGAGGTACAGGATGTCCTGCCCTCTGGTGTTTTAACAAAGGCTGGGACATTTCTTTTTGAGCCTAGGTGTGACCCCAAGAGCTGCTGTTGAGAGAGACAAACAAACAAACTGAAAGAAGTGAGCACTGGTGAGTTTCTGGGGTATTTGCGGTTGGAGTAGAGCTGCTTTAGAGGCCTCTGCTAATTTAAACTTCAAAGAGCCACCTTTATTCAAACAAAGGAAGCAGCTAGAAGCTTATTCAAACAAAGGAAGTGGGGGTGGTGGAGCCAGACTAGTCCATTATCTAAGCAGGGGGGTGGAGACCCACTAATCCTTTCCCCCTGAGGAAGGTCAGCCTCAGCCATTTTGAGCCTCAGTGTGATCCCAAGAGATGCTGCTGAGAGAGACAAACAAACAAACAGAAAGAAAGAAGTGAGCACTGGTAAGTTTCTGGGGTATTTGTAGTTGGAGTAGAGCTGCTTTAGATGCCCGCATGCCATATAAACAACAAAGGAAGGAAATGTTCTTACTAGATAGAAAGGTAATAAAAGTTTAAATTTCTGAGGCACAATGGAGTCTGAGGCAGCAACTGTAGTTACTTTCAGCACCTGTGCCATGTTTGTCATCCTGCCAAAGCACATGTAGAACTACACTTGCAGCAAGTGCAAGCTAGTTGCACTACTAGAAGAGAAGTTCCAGCAGCTGGAGGCCCGCACATCTAACCAGAAACATATTAAGGAGCTTGAACTCTTCTTGGACAGAGTACAGCAGACTATCCTGGACAAAGAAGTGATAGGGCACAGTTCTGAGGAAGAAGTCACTCCACCAACTCAGGACATAGATGCATGGAGGAATATGACTAGAAGAAGTAAAAGGGCAAGAGATCGCTCTGAGAGTCTGAAATTACAGAATCAATTTCAGGCTCTTTCCTTCATCACACCTCATGAGGATGGCACAGAGGAACAACTGGTTCCACCTGAAGATCTCTCTTAATGATCTCTCTTAATGAGACACAGGAAGACAAACAACAGGAACAAACTGAAGACCTCTCCCTAAATATAGTTGTTGAGGTGCATGTAGATCAGGGGTGTTCAAACGTTTTGTAAGGAGGGCCAGATTTGGTGGCTGAGAATGTGTTGGGGGCCAGCTGCTCCCTGCCCCTGCCCCTAATGTGAGCCTCACCCACTGATCCCTAAGCCCCACCCACTAACCTCTAAGGTGGAAAACCAAGGTTGGGTTCAAAGCCTTATATACATAATTGCACCTGACAAAATATATTTGGCTGGGATTGAAAGCATAGAAATCTAAGAGAAACTGGGCCTGGGGGGGGGACACAACCCACCCACCCACTCCTCACTAGCTACAATGCCCTGGGTTCAATCCTATCCGTCTGTTGCCCGTCAGAGGAAGAAGGGCCACTATGTTGGGTGGAGGGGAAAGAGATTCATCTGGAAAAAAGCGGAGGGCTGAGAGGGGGATAGATAATGAAATCCAAGACCGAAGAAGAAACAACCAAAGCTGGAACGGGGGAAGATAAAGGAATGTGAAAGGGGGTTGGGCAGGGAGGCAAAGGAAGGAGCGAAAGCAAAGGATGGGGGGAGGGGGGGAGGGAGAGGCAAGTGTCCAAGGAGGAGGGCTTGGCACGTGTCCCTTGCAAAGCCATGAGCATGGTGGCACAGAGGTGGAGCCACTCACCGGGCATGCCACGGGCGTGTCACTCCACCCGCCGGGGGATCCTGGTCCGGTGGGCTGGCAGTGGCCTCCTCCTTCTCTTGTCAGCAGTAACAATAGCAGCTGCCCAAATTCAACCGCAGCTCCACGGCTGGTGGCAAAGGCGGCCCGCAGCCACAACCATCCGTCTCGAAGGAGCGCCTCAGCCCCGCCACAAGCAGCAGCAGAGGCTGCTCAATGGTCCCGGTGTTGTCCTCAGGCCAGAGCTGCCGCTGCTGCATTTCCTCACCTCGCCTCTGGCTGCAGCCCTGGGGCAGGGAGGGGGGATGCTCCCGCAAAGGTGACGTCTCCATGCTGGCCGGCCAGCCCACTCCCTCACCTCCCAGGGGGCGGATGTGGTGGTGGAGGAGGAAGGCCACTGCCAGGCCGGGGCTCATCGGCTGCTACGTGGCCTGATGCAGTGGGTGGGGCCACAGCCTATGCTCAACCTGCTCCTGTACCCGGAGCTCCTGGTGCGTCATTGCAGTGTCCACCTGAGCAAATGGATGCCATTGACGCTCTCCTCACCTTCCCCACCTGCCGCTTTGACCTGCCCCGCCTGACAGCTACCCTCACCTCGGCCCTAGCCGACCCCAAGTGCCGTGTCCCACACACCGCCCTCGCTGTCAATGGCAGTGGCAACAAAGCCTCCAAGACCCCCACCCCCAACAGCAACAAGAGGATGAGGAGCTGCTGCCACCATTATTACCATAGCAACTGGCAGAGGGAGTGGAGGAGGGCCTGAGGGGCCTTGTGGAACTTCTGCGGGTGCTGCTGGGAGACTCCAACTTCAAGGTGGCCCTGGGGGTGATGGTGCCAGGAGGAGGAGGAGGAAGAGGAAGGCCGCTGGCAGGGCCAGGACCTGCTGCATCACCACCGCCAGGCTGCCTGGAGCTGCTAGTGGCGGCTGGGGTTCCTACACTCAGGGAGGTGTTGTGGGATGGGGCTCAGCAGCTGCTGCGGGGCCTGATGCGGTGGGCAGGGCCTCAGCCAGTACTGCACCTGCTTCTGTGCCCGGAGCTCCTGATGCAGCACTGCTCCAGCGGTGGCCGCCGCCACCACAACCGTGAAGGAGGAGCCAATGGCAGCGGCGGCAAGGAGGAAGCCTCTAGGACCCCTTCCACCAGCTGCAGCAGCAGCAAGTACTAATGATGTTTGGAAGGCAAAGCAGTCAGACCTAGAAGCCAAATTAAGGTTGTTAGGAAGAAGACTGAAGTCTCGGACTTCCAAGGTAGCACATACTGAAGTGCTGCCTGTTCCTCGAAGGACCCACCAAGCAGGCAGAGCTCAGAAGCCTCAATGTGTGCATGACGTGATGGTGTTGAGAGTAGGGCTTCAGATTTTTCAGGAACTGGAGAACATTTTGGAACAAGCCAAACTTGTTCATGAGGGACAAGTTGCAAGTGAACCATGATGGGACCAGACTCCTGGCACTCAACATCAAAAAGGCTGCAGAGCAGCTTTTTAAACTGATAACTGGGAGAAAGCTGACAGGAGCTGAGTGGCATCCGGATCAGAACACCTCATCCCTGTGGAATGAGGTTGGAGAGGGTAGAGAACCACAAAGTGATGACATAGTAGGGAGAATAATGGGATGTGGAAGTTTGTCTACTGCAGGGCTGTCCAACTTTGAACAGGCCGAGGTCTACTTTTTCTGGCACAAAGTGCCTGAGGGCTACGACACTAATACCTCTACTTACGAATTTTGTCCATCTCAAGCACATGCTTGTCTGGAACTGATTAATTGATTTTCAATGCATTCCTATGGGAAGGCTGACCATGCACATGCTTCCCTTGCACCCGCTAGTTCATCTGGTCAGTGGGGGGAGCAGGGGACCACACCATGGCCCTTGAACTGCCCTGCTTGGCTGAGACATTGGGCTGGCAGACCCACTGCTGAGGCAGTGGTGGTCTTTGGGATGGGGGAGCGTGGGGTGAAGAACATATCCCCTCACTTTTTTACTGGTGGCCGGCAGGCTACTTTTGAACCCTTCGCGGGCTACTGCCTGTTGGGCAGGCCTGGTCTACTGGAATTAAAAGCTGCTGGGGGGGACACAAAGAAGCAGCCGTTCTTAGGGGACCCACTGTACAGGCTCTAAACTCTATATAAGGGATAGAGAGGGGCAGATTGGAGATGGAGTGGCCATCTATGCCAAAGAAGGGGTAAAATCCAGCAGAATGGAGATTGACGGTGGGTCTGACTCCACCATATAATCACTGTGGGTTAAACTACCAGGTCCAAGGAGCAATGTGATAGTGGGGGGGTGCTATTGTCCACCAGATCAAAAACTTGAGGGGGACCTTGAAATGAGGAGACAAATCATGGAGGTGTCTAAGAGGGACAGGATAGTAATCACAGGGGGCTTCAATGATCCCCTCATTGACTGAGCCAATGAGAGCTTGGGGCAAGAAAGAGAACAATTTGTTTTTTCTGATCTTCAGTTCATTACCATAACATGCCATGTGGATCTTCAAGTGACGAGTAGAGTGAGAGTGATAACACCAAATGTGATAATAAGAGCAATAACACTTGAGACCTTGTGACACTAATGGGTCTCATGACATCATGGAGGGAAAACAGCTACTTGGGCCCAATTTGGACATTGTCACTTAGGGGTATACTCACTTTTGTTGCCAGTGGTTTAGACATTAATGGCTGTGTTGTGTTATCTTGAGGGGACATCATATTTACACTGCTTTGCATTGTAGCCGTGTCATTTCTTCAGTGTTGTCACATGAAAAGATATACTACTGTAAATTATTTACAATGGGTGATATGCTGTATGACTTTTAAAGCCACATGTAATTCCTCCCCAAATAGATGTAATTGCTGGAAAAGAGTGAGGAAAAGGGGGCATTTGAGGATGGCTGCAGGAGTATGCTATCCACATCGCTGGAATCCTTTCTGAGCTGGGTGGGTGCTCTAGTCATTCCCTCCACCCATTTTGTTGCATTAAACATGTTCAAGAATAAACTCAGACATTTCACATTTTTCCATACAAATGTATTTAACAGCTAGCTGTAAGGGCAGAACAAGACATACTCGACAATCATCTCTTGCTACAAAAGAATACAGGAGATATATAACTGGAGAGTCCTGTGTTGCTGGTATGAAACAGAAGAAGGGCTAGAAAACCTTCTGGCCTTGTGTTGTCCATGCCCAATCCCAACAGAATCTCCCAAAATCTCTCTCTGCAAACTACATTGTTTTTTGGGGGGGTGGGGGTGGGGGTTGGTATTTGTTGCATCCAACAGGAGAGAAAGATTGCTGTTGAAGTCAAGAGCATGGAAGAAGTAGAAAGGCTGTATGAAATGTGCAAAAGCAGAGTCTGAAATGACATTCTTCAAAAGTTACAGGAGACAGAGGGAATTCCTGTTAAGGTTTGCTCTTTGGAAAACAATTACCCAACCCTTTCCAAATGGCATAACAATCACCCAGAGATTATGCAGTGGAGGGTTGTCTGAAGCCAAGGAAGGTGGGCAAAGGAGGTACTGCCTTAAAAGAGCAGTCACTTTGCAGCGGTTTACTAGGTTTTATGGAGTAGTCAATATCCCTTGATACTATCAGGATGTTGTATAACACACTATCGTGATGATGACAACCTTGATAAGCAGGATAGACAGCACTAAGGCAGCAATGTTCAGGGACCTGGCAGTAGCTCCATAGCTGGCAGCACCACTGTGGTCACCAATCACTCTTCGATCTCTGGCCTGTTGAGAGAGAAAAAAGATCAGCTCTTAAAGGAAAATTGGAAGATACATCTCTGGCTTTAGTATCAGATGGAAAGCACTGTATTATCAGGGTCTTCTCTGTCTTTAAGGGAAGTCCCAGCTGACATTATTTATCAACAGTCAATAAAACTGGAAGTTGGTTCAGCTGGCTGTGTCTTGCCTGACCTCTTGCCAGAGCTCCTGGTGCAGTGGTTCAATGCCTGTACTGTACTGCAGCTAAAACTGTGCTCAGGACCTGGGGTTTAATCCCAGGTAGCTGGCTCAAGGTTCACTCCGCCTTCCATCCTTCCGAGGTCAGTAAATACCCAGCTTGGATGGGCATGGACATTGCATAGCTTGCATAGTTAAATTGTAAACTGCCCAGAGAATGCTTGAAGTGCTATGGGGCAGTATGTAAGCAGAACACTTTGCTCAATTATGGATAATGGGCTTTGGCATATAACCATGCTGTAGGAGAGCTTTGGGATCTCCAGGATGGCTCAGAAGATGAACAAGAGGATCCTAGACCAAATCAAGCTTGAATTATCTCTGGAGACAAAAATGATGAAACAAAGGTCATCCTACTTTCTGGACATCCTGAGAAGGCAGGACACTCTGGAAAAAAAGACAACGATGCAGGGAAAGGAGGAAGGCAGCAGGAATGGAGGATGGCCAAATATGAGATGTGCTGATTCCCTAAAAGAAACCACAGGTTTCGGTTTACAAGAGCTGATCAGGGCGGTTGAGGACAGGGCATTCTGGAGATCTCCAGTTCATAGGGTTGCCATAGGTCAGGGAGCTTTAATGGCACACAATAACATTACAACAATGTCTTTTAAAGAATCCGCTGCTGAACAGTATGGGGCAACCACAGCTATGCCTGCCCACTTGACAGCCAAGAAATGATGAGGAACAGTACACGGAAAGGGTGTCAAGCACCCTCCTCCTCCTCCTCTGGCTCAGGTCCATGGCTGGAAGGCATCTTCTCCCAGTTCTGAGGCTTTCCTCCTTTCACTGGGAACAAAAATGACTTCAGGAGGACAAGATGGAGGAGGATCACCCTGCCCCACCCCGCGCGCTAATTTTCTTGAGAAACAAAACACTTCCACTCAGGAAGTGAACCCTCAGGGCAGCGCATATCAGTGGTGTCGGCGGTGGTAGTGGGGAAATTAGCAAAGCTAAGAGTAGCGCCCCTCCCTCTCCTTGGCAGGTGAGGCCGCGTTTTGAACTCGAGGCAGCGAGGGCGCGGAATTCAAGTCACAGCAGGGCACCTCGGCGCATATCTTGGTGCTGCCGATCCCAAACTCAGCCCCAGGACCGCGGGAAAGCATGGTTTCTCCCACACACACACCAGCCCCCCCCGGGGGGGCCATAGAGAGAGAAAGGCAACCCGCCTCCCTTCCCACGCTAGGACTAGCTGGTGGCCACCGTCCACCCGCGGATGGGGACCTTCGCCGGTCCCGGGCTTCTGGGGAGGGGGGGCGCAATGCCTCCGACGCCTCCCTTTTGCCTGCTGCCCCCCACGCCCCCTTTTCTTATGGGTGATGATGACCAGCCAGTTCTTGGTAGGAACTCGGGCGGGGCCTCTCACCTTGATGGAGAAGACGAGCGCCAGGAAGCCGAGGCAGCAGAAGTTCAAATAGAGGGTGGAGAAGACGGACCAGGCGAGGTGGTCGTGGGAAGCCACCACGTAGACCTGCGGCGGCCCCGCCTGCACCTGGACGACGGTGGAGCGGAGCGGCATCCGAGACGGGGCGTCCGTCCCCGCCGCTTCCTCCTCTTCCTTCAGCTCCTCGTAGCGCGGCAAAGCCACGCCGCCGCCGCCGCCGCCGCCCTGGACGAGCAAGGGGTACTGGGCGCCGGAGGCCATCTCCTCGCGGCTGGCGGCGGACAGGGACGGAGGCGGAGGCAAGAGCACTCCTCGGTGGCCCACCCGCGGCTAAAGCCTGACGCTGCGGCTGCTCTCTCTTCCGCTCTTTGAGCCGCGCTTTGTGTCGAGCGGGGGGGCGGAGTTGCCCGCCTTGCTGCTTCTCCAGGAGGAGGAACGTAATTTCCAGGAAACCGAAACCAGGCCGCCCTCAAAAGACCTCAATTTCTGGCCTCAAACTCATGTTAGATTTTATATGCATCATTGCCGTCCTTCCACTTCCCAAGGCGACCAAAGCGTTAAACCTTTTTACAGTACATTGGTACCTTGTATAAAGGAATTAATTCGTTCCAAATGAAATTATGCTAAGCAAATTTTCCTTTATACAAATTCCCATAGGAATGCATTGAAAATGGAGTGATCCCATTTTTATGTTGTACGGATTTTCCCCATAGGCAATTATGTTAAACAAATTTCCCCTATCTCCAGACTTTTTATGTTGTACAAATTTTATGTTATACAAGCTGTTTGTTATACATAGTCCACTGTACTTGCTTTTTGTGAGTAAATACTGTAGTATATAATGGTTTATTCTCCCGTGTTTCAAATCTGTATGATACCTTCTGAGTAGTGTGCAAAAGTGTGACCAAACCGGACACTGCATCATTTTAACAAGATCAGTATCTTAAAAACCTGGGATGTATTGATATTAAAGTTGACAGATATCGAAAGACTGTTGTCACTAGTTGTACTTCCTCGCATGTGTTGTATTGGGGGTCACCACTCAGAAAGTGGGTGTTTCTGTTCATCTGCTTTGTCTCCATTGATGACCACACCTGGAGGGAAGCTTTCAACTATTACAGGACATTACATCTTTGCATGTCACCAAATAAATATGCAAATTGTTTTATGAACCAGCTTTAGGTGTACTCACTGCAGTAAGCTGTATTGTAATCAGTGCATATTACCTTCATAAATAGAGCTGGCTGGAGAATCATTAGGGTGGCAGTCAGATACAGTGGAAACCAGAGATTTAAAACCTCATTTTAAAAAAGACGTTGTCAACCTCCAGCGGGTACAGAGGGGAGCAACCAGGATGGTTGAAAGTCTGGAAGAAATGTTTAGCCTTTCAAAAAGAAGGCTGAGAGGGGATGTGATAGCTTTGTTTAAATATTTGAAAGGATGTCATATTGAAGAGGGAACAGGTTTTTTCCCCATGACTGTGCGCCTCAATTTAAAAAGGACATTGACAACCTTGAGCGGGTACAGAGGAGGGCAACCAGGATGGTTGAAGGTCTGGAAGAAATGTCTTATGAGGAACGGCTTAGGGAACTGGGAATGTTTAGCCTTTCAAAAAGATGTTTGAGGGGGGATATTGTTGAGTCTCTGGAGCTAATCTCCAGGACATGTCCACCAGATCTAAACTGCCAATAAGATCTGACACAGAGAGAGTCCAGTTGTGTTCTGTTTATTGGCCAAAAAGGGGACTGACAGAACCTGCCCTTGGGAGGCAAAGGCAAGGTCTGCTGCCCAGAACAGGGTCAAATGTGCTTTATAAATTCTGATGCACAAATTGAGTAACTGGGATGCAAGGAGGAGGCATAAACCAATGAGGTGGGTTTCAGACATTCAAACTGACAAATGAGATGAGCTCATATGCAACAAATAAGCCAATGGTGTGAGTTTCAGGTAGACAAAATGGACAAATGGTGTAGCTCCAGGTGAGGCTTCAGGTAAACAAACTTTGTTGTAAGTCCTTGGGGCGGGGAGGATTAGGAGTGGGGTAGAGTTTTCCTACACTGTTTACAGATGGAAATTACAACAGGATGTTGAGCTTAATTGTGGGCCCGCTCCTGCATTGTAATCTCAGTCTGGGTGTCAACATAGGAAGGGAGGGGAAATTAGGGAGATAAAGAGAGTGGGGGATTTACTCAGAGGGTGCTCAGAAAACAAAGGACCGACCTAAGTGGGTAGTTTTCCTCTTAACCAAATGAAACTGGATTTTCCTGAATGTCGCATTGCCCTGTCCTTCAGGGCTGGGACCAGCGTAGTTAATGGGGGGGATGCTTTGCTCTTAAAATCTCTGTCTAGGAAAAGCCCTGAGCTGGGCTATTGAATATATAATTTATTATTTGCATACACAGACATATCCTGTGGTGCACATGGCCATGTTCTTCACGCTCCTCACAGTGTCTTCTTCCTGTGACCCAACAATATGATAGGTATGTTTAAATATTTGAAAGGGTGTCATATTGAAGAGGGAAGAGGTTTGTTTTCCATGGCTTCAGAGACTAGGACTTGGGGCAGTGGTTTCAAACTACAGGAAGAGAGATTCCATTTGAACATTAGGAAGAACTTCATGACATTGCTGTTCGGCAGCGAGATATGCTGCCAAGGAGGGTGGTGGCCTCTCCTTTTTTGGAGGTTTTTAAGCAAAGGCTGGATGGCCATCTGTCAGAAATACTGTGATGGCAGGGCGTTAGACTGGATGGCCCTTGAGGTCTCTTCAAATTCTATGATTCTATAAGGCAGTCTTGGCCTCCAGCGGGAGGGAGTTCCAAAGTTTGGGAGCACCAGCAGAGGAGGCCCTTTCATGTGTTCATGAGATGCACCTGTGAAGGTGGTGGGATGGAGAGAAAGGCCTCTCCGAAGACCTTAGCAACCAAACCGGTGGATATTGTGATATTCGATCTTTGATGTAGCTCGGATCCAGGCCATTTAGTGCTTTGTAGGTTAAAACCAGCACTTTGTTTGTGCCCAATAGTTGATTAGCAGCCAGTGGAGCTGCTTCAGTAGGGATGTAATGTGATCTCTGTTACTGGAGGTGATGAGAAGTAGAGTTGAGCGTCATCGGCATACTGGTAACACTTAATCCCAAAACTCCAGATAATTTCCCCCAGTGGTTTCATATAAATGTTAAATAACATAGGAGACAGAACAGAACCCTGAGGGACCCCACAGGTCAGAAGCCGTGGGTCCCACATGAGTCCCACATTTCCATGATGGAGGCAGCAGGAGAAGAGTTCAGCACAAGGAACCAGCAAGCAAAGTGCTCACATTACTGCTCTGAAGATTCAAAATTCCGACTTTCCCAGGTATTTGCTGCAAGATGTGTGAAACTATTTAATAAATTATTAAGCAGGTGATTGTATATATCCAGGCCAAACAAAAATTAAAGCAACGTGTTCTGCTTATATACTGCCCCATACTACTTCAAGTAGTCTCTGGGTGGTTTACAGTTTAGTTACAGTATGCAGGCTACACATTGCCCCCCCCCAGCAAGCTAGGTACTCATTTTACCGACCTCAGAAGGAAGGAAGGCTATGTCAGCCATAAGCCTGCTCCATGGGATTGAACCCCAGACTGTGAGCACAGTTTGAACTGCAGTACAGGCATTTAACCGCTGCGCCATGAGAAAGAAATATGAAATAACATAAATTTTCATTTTTCTGTCTTTCCTTTTTGATGAAGGATTCATATTTCAGAGGCCCTGTCATGAACCTGGGTTGTAAATACTGTCATCAATAAAATTATCTTAAATTTTCATGCATTAAGAATGGGGTCTGGCACAAAGTGTTTAAAGTTCAAACAGGTGGATTTGTTTATTGATTACACACAGGAAGATGAATAAACATTGAGAACATGTTCTTTCAACCAGCTTAGAACAACATCTTAGATATTTTTAAAATTTTGTTGTACTGTATATTCTCACAGTCCTTATACCACTTATACAAGGCTAACAGTTTCTTTCTTCAGACCCTAGCCGAACCCTAACTGGTCCCTAGCCAATCCCATCTGGTCCTATCTATAAACTAACAGTCATCAGAGCCTTATCTAACAGTTATTCCAACAGTCACTCATTTATTATATGCTTTAGCCCCACCCCCGGGCTATTCCATTGATTACTTAGTTCTCAACTTTTGAAGATATATTTTGCCAACATTTTTATTTATTTTCTACATTAAATCAAATAAAACAAATATATCACTTGTCTCCTGTTTTGTTACCAATTCAATCACAACTTTTCTCAACATTTGAGCCCAATATAATTCATTTATATATTTGAATATTTATGAGTTACCTATCAGGTTTCGCCACAGGCTTTCTTTCAGAAATCAGTTAAAAAGTATGAACGTGAAAACATGAGCCTCTTTGTGTTGTTTTCCCTTTGTTACAAGTCCTCAGAACTTTGGTCATTTAATGAAATTTAAAAGTGAGAAATGTAGGGCAGATTAAGAGAATACTTCATACTTCATAAAGTTCAACTGTGGAATTCAGCACTGAAAAATGCATCAACTGCAACCAAGTGGGATACTATAGTTTTAAAAGAGGGTTAGACAAAGTAACAGACAAAAGGGTTCTTGATTGCTACTAGAAATAGTCACTGCAAGGCCACAAAATTGCCTTGAAAACAGGAATATCTTCATTTTGTTTTAAATATGAGATTCTCCTTTTAAAGCAACCGAATGCTTTTCTATTGAGAAGGATGCTCACAGTTGGAATCCGCTGCAAAGTGCTCGCAGATGCGGAGCATAAAATCATTTTACTACGAGCAGCGGACTTTTAAAAAAGTGCGACTACACCCACTTAAGCGCAACCCAGTGCATTTTACACCTACCTAGTCCTGAGGTGGTAAAATTCTTGTCGCTGTTCTGATGCAGATTTTAAACCATTACTTGAGTCAATGGGAACACGGAAAATCCGCACCAAAACCTTTTTGCCCCATTATGATGTCTTTGTGGTGGTTCTTAGTCATGAGATCAGAATGGTTGCAGATTTTCAAAGCGCGACCATAGGAACATTCGATCCACGACAGTGACAGCTCTGGGGGGTGATCCGGATGAAAGTTTGCTGCGGATTTTAGTGGTCATGTGAAAGCAGCAGAGATCCATCTAATCTTTGTGAGCAGAGTCAGTCGGCTCATCTTTTGTGTTTGTTCAATTGGGCAGCCAACCAAGGAATGAGTTTCGCACTGGGGTCACAAGCAATGTCTCTGCTTGTCAGGACACCAATCTATGGAACATTGACTCAAGGATTTGGACCATCAAGAGCTTGATGGCACAGGAAATTGGATGCAACTGTGAACAATCACCCACCAATGCAGATTGAGGGAAACCTTGAACTGGTTTGCATGTATAAAAACTGGTATTAAACAAATGTTCAGGGCCCGCTCACACCATCCAGGGTGAGACCATTGACTGTTATTTGGCTTGGCTTCAATAAATCAGACTCAAACAGTTCAGTGTTTGCGCATCCTTACTTTATTTGAATTTGATTATTGGACACTGGTTCCAAGCCAAGCACGGACTCAAAATAATCTGTAAAAACTGGTAACAGGTTCTTATAGTTTCTGTTCTTCCTGATATATATGACCCTTTTTCTAAGAAAAAGTGTGTGTCTCCAATGGACACTGATGAAGTGACTGTAGTCCATTAATGTTTATGCCAAGATAATGTATTTATCTTTAAGGTGCCAGAAGAAGCTTGTGGGTTTTGTTGCAGTAGCTTTACATAGATAGCTATGAACCAATACACACTTTTCCTGTTCTTACAAGGAATACGTGACACCTGACTGGGGTATTAGTGTAACCAGATCACACCTTCCTTCCTTATTTCCTTTGTGCAGGAAATATAGAGGGGTGGGTAGTTCTAGATAGCCATTTTGGGGGTCCTGCTTATTGTCCACAGAACTAGCTGGCTGCATTTGAGGTGCCCTGTGACATTCTTGGAGCTGTGGGGTTAAATTTTGAATGTGTGTCCTGGGAAAGAGTGTCCTCACAGGATTGTTCCCTGGCATTGATCGGTTTCTCGTGTACATTAATAACATGAAGGCATTACAGCCATACCATGTTTGTTGGTAGTAGATAGCCCAGCTGCTGTGAGCAACAAGAGGCACATCTGTCAATATTATCTTTACTTGAAGTTGCATCATTTGTTGTCTACTTTGCTTCTGGACACACAGTGTGCTTGATTACATTATGCTGATGTTACACTAGCAGGGTGGTTGTTAGTGCACTGAGACTGTAATGTTGCTTCTCCTTCAATTGCGTTATCATGAAGCCCGTCTGTAATAACTAGAGATTGATTTTGTACTACTAACACTTATATGATGGTGTAGAGACCATATATAAAACTTAAATGGACTGTAGTGATAATGCAGTTACTTTTGTGCAGTGTGTTGTACATTAACGATGTTTTCACAATGGCAAAGAATGCATGTCCTGTAGGAAAACTGTTATAAACAATGAAAATAAACTTACTGAAACCAACATATGTAAGCCTGGGGAGAAAATGGAGAAATCTGAGCTGTGTGTCCTGTTATTTTACAAATTTTCCAGTTAATGTACTGTTTCTAAATATGGAGGACTACATAGATTCTTAATGTCCAGCTTCCAGTGGGGAGAAAATGGTTGTCTCTGTGCGAACACTTTGCTGATTTGAATGAGAGGAGCTATTTTCTTCTATTTTGTCAAACAGATTGTTCCTATTAGTTGACTATATTGTGCAATAACTCTAAACATTTCATTGTGTTGTATATTAAATGGCATCCAACCATTAAGGGGCCAGGATACTGAAGAGAAAAGGGAAGTGTTAACAGTGTTTTTACAAGAATTGGGCTCATACTCTAAAATAAATAATAAACTGTTCTGCCTGTGGCAATGGTGCATTCCTTACAGCGCCTCTCAGAACTCTCAACCAAATATGTCAGAGATTACTAACTTTTTGGCTTGCAGTGAGTTATTGGAAATATCTACCCAATGACAAATTTGAGCCATACTGTGCTGTGTAAAAGAGAGACAGTTTCGTTCTGCAAAAGAATGTCTATTCTAGATTGGGGGGGGGGGGTTGAGCCAGTGACAAATGAGTATGTCTTTAATCATATGGTTCATTTCCACCTTCCTACTTCATGTTACAGCATTATTGACCTTAATCTACCAGAAAGCTTGTACAGTATATTGGGGGCATACTGTACATTCTTCCTTCTCTGTGGATCTTTAAAACTAATTTATTATAGTACAGTGGTACCTTGTATAAAGGAATTAATTCGTTCCAAATGAAATGTTAAGCAAATTTTCCTTTATACAAATTCCCATAGGAATGCATTGAAAACAGAGTGATCCCATTTTTATGTTGTACGGATTTTCCCCATAGGCGATTATGTTAAGCAAATTTCCCCTATCTCCAGAATTTTATGTTGTACAAATTTTATGTTATACAAGCTGTTTGTTATACAAGGGTCCACTGTATATGTTTTCCTTCAGGGCACAGAGTACAGTACTGTATAATAGGACTGTGAGGTGACTACACTGGATTTGATTTAGCAGCCTGTATCACATTTGAAATCACAACCAGTGCTCATACAAGGTGCACAATTAGTGCACTAATGGGTGATCCATCCATGCATGAAACTTTGTCAGAATATTCTAGAGCTTCTGCATGAGAGAATACATTAATATAGGCCTTGTTCCCCTCCCTCCCCTCCCCATATCTTCGTAAATGATCCTGATGATAGGATTGTATGAGAACTCATCAGATTTGCAGATGACACAAAGTTGGGGGAAACTGCCAATATTTTGGAAGATAGACTAAAAATTCAGAGGATCTCAACAGACTTGAATGTTGGGCCCTGTCCAACAAGATGCAGTTCAATGGTGAGAAAAGTAAGTTCCTGCACTTAGGTAGGAGAAACTAGATGCACAGGTTCCGGATAGGTGGTACCTGGCTCAACAGCAGTACCTGTGAGAGGGATTTAGGTGTCCTGGTGGACCACCCTCTAGGAATGAGGCAGCAGTGTGCCACAGTTGCCAATAAAGCAAACATGGTTCTAGGATTCATCAAAAGGGGGATAGGATCAAGATCACAGGAAGTGATGGTACCACTCTATACTGCCCTAGTTAGGCCACATTTGGAATACTGTGTCCAGTTCTGGTCACCACAATATGAAGACATGGAGGCCTTGGAAAAAGTGCAGAGAAGAGCAACTATGATGATAAAGGGACTGGAGGCTAAATTGTTATGAAGAATGACTAAAATAACTTGGTGTGTTTAGCGTGACCAAGAGAAGACTGAGAGGAGACATGATGACAGTCTTCCAATAACTGAAGGGTTGTCACAGGGAGCTCCTTGCCCTCTGAAGATGCTGGCCACAGAGTCCAGTGAAATATCAGGAAGAAAAAATTGCAGAACATGGCCAAACAGCCTGAAAAACTCACAACAGCTATCAGATCCTGGCTGCGAAAGCTTTCAATAATAAATCTTACAAGATTTAAAAGCTTAGTTAATAGTTTGTCCAGGTAGATGCTGAACCATTGTTTTTTGAATTCTAGCACCAGAATCTCCCAGGAGGAGTGAGATATGGCCATGATGGCTGCAAGATTTGATGTACTGTACTGTTATTTTAAAAAAGAAGAACTTTTCAAAGTTCAGCAGTATGGCAGAGCCAGTATTTGCTTGTGAACTGCCTTTGAATAATGATTGACCTACACAGAGCAGTTTCTGAACTAAAATGCAGATTTGTTGATATGTGATTCCACCACCACCTCAATAATCCCTGCATGCTGACATTCAATTGCTATACAGTAAAACCACCATATCTGTGGTATCAATACCCACTGCTTCACTTGAAAATATTCAATAAAGTACCCACATTTCTGTTTCCAAAGTGTTTTACCAAAACTAGGCACTAGAGGAAATAAGAAACTATACAACATATACCAATGTTGGTGAACTTATGGCACGGGTGCCAAAGGTGGCACTCGGAGCCCTTTCGGTGGGCACCCGACATTGCCCCTTCACAGCCACCTGTATTCAGGTTAAATTTATGTATTGGCACTTTGCAAAAAATTAGTGGGTTTTGAATCATAGTTTGGGCACTCGGTCTCTAAAAGGTTTGCCATCACTGACATATTACTGCATCTGAACTTTCCAGGGATGGGGGTGGGTGGGACCTGGGAAAATATTCCTTGCAGGTACCCTGGTCCTACATTCCTCTACTGTTTTTTTGTTTCATTCTGGTTGTTAAAAAACATTATGGAAATATTACAGCGTGAAAACAATGACATGACATGTCTCATATCCATTTTTCTGGGCGTTCCCCCCCCCCACACACTTTTAGTTTACTTGTCCAGCAGGTGTTGAGAACTTAACAGCATCAACGGCTTAAACCCCAACATTCCAATTAAAATCAGGGTACATTGAAATGGGGCAGCCGAAAATCCCCACGGTTTCCATCAGAGGGGTGAAGGTAGAACCGCTCCGGCAACGTGTTCCCCGAGACCCCTTCTTCCCGCCTGTTGTTGCCTCCCCCACAACCGGGATAGGGCTGCCGTTTGTTTCCGTTGAGAGCAGCTGGAGGCGCCGCGCTGTCGCCCAGCTCGCGCCTTTCTGGTCGACCGCAGGCGGTCCGTTGAGGCGCTGAGGCGTGCGTGTGCGTGCGTGCGTGTGTGTCGCCGTCGGCCATGAGAGCGGGGCCGCGATCGCTTGCCCTCAAGTATGCAGCCCGGCAACGTCAAGGGACAGGCCGCGCCTGTGGCTTTCTACCCCTACCCGGCGCCGGCGCCCGTCATCGTCCCTGTCCAGCCGGCCAGGGACTACGTGGTGTGGTCGTTGTTTAGCACCTTTTACTTGAACTTCTGCTTCCTGGGCTTCGCAGCCCTTGTATTTTCCATCAAGGTGAACCACCCCCACCCACCCCCACCCCCACCCCAAGATAGCAGGGCAGCCTTTCTTATTCAGGCTTAACTTCCCGCTCTAATGATTAGGGGCATTGCATAATAAAAATAAGATTAATAATATTAATACAGAACTGCAGAGCTGGATAGGGCCAGCTGATAAGTGGTGGCTTTCCTCAACTTGTCAGGCTCAGAAAGGCAACCAATTCCCTTCCCTTCCTTTGTGCAGCAAACGCCTCCTGTTGAATGGAAACTTGCTGATGAGCAAAAGGAGCCAATGGTCCTTGTACAAATGACAACACCTTCCAACATTTTAATCAGTTTTTAATTTATACATATGCCTAAGCACATCTGATCTTGCCTGATTTCAGAAGCTAAGCAGGGTTGGCCTTGGTTAGTAATTGGATGGGAGATCACCAGGGAATGCCAGGTGCTTTAGGTGCCTGGAGTAGGAACTGGCAAACCACTCCAGTATTCCTACCCAGAAAACTTGATGGACATGGGGTCACCAAGAGTCAGTCATGACTGTAACAACACAACACAACACAACACAACACACACACACACACACACACACACACACACACACACACACACACACACACACACACACACACATTCATATACATCAATACTTTAAAACTGGCCAATGTTATGATAGAAATAAACATGTTATCACTAATGTACAACAGAGTGGATCTTTCTTGGGACAACCAGGCACTGTTACAGGCAAAATTCCTTAACGGGGTAATTGCTGAAGTGAAGAGATAGTCCTTGCTGTGTTTTCTTATCTCTGTAATCCTATCCCTTGGATTACTTGGATAAGTATTGAAATCAACTCTGCTCTCTAGTCCTTTTATTACTGATCCCAGTGACTGGAAAGAGTATTTCTTGACCATCTCTGCTCCATGTTTTTTAAATATCTGGAGCAATGAGGGATATTGTATTTGAGCTTTCCAATTGCGAAGGCAGGTCTGTGGAGAATTACTTGATAAATGCCAGGTAGAAAAATTGGCAGACAGAGGAAGAAGATACTATTTCTCCTTTGGTCTATGAAATCAAGATTTTTAAAGGCTGATTTGAACACCTCCATCTTCAATATAATGTGTATAAATATGTGCAAATCTTATATTACTGTACTTGTTAGTTACATACAGTGCTAGCCTAAACCATGTACTACTTCACACAGGTACACCTGAATGGAACTTTTGGTGGTAGTGGTTAGCATTCATTCATTCATTCATTCATTCTGCCTATCTAGGAGCATTCATTACTCTGGATGGTTTACACACATGGAACATAAATATAAAAACCCCACCTCCTCCACACAACCTCTCATCAACGAAAGAAAAATACATGTTTCTCTGTAGTATGCTGCCTAATTTTTCAGCTTGCTAAATCTATGTGTACCAGCTGAGTGATGGCAAATTAAACATACTGTACTGTGTTCTTAATTTATGCCATAAGATGTTCTGCTTTCTGTATCAGTTGTAGTTTGAATCAATTCTATAATTTAAAATATATACTTAGCATAGTTTGTGATGGTCAGTTTGATATATACGTTTGTTCAAACATTCAAAATATTTGCAATTAATTTTCATGTGTTTTTTTTTCTGTTCTGACTCCCTTTTCTGTCAAGTCAAGAGACTGTAAAGTGATTGGTGATCCTGAAGGTGCTTCTAAGTATGGCAGCAGAGCCAAGTGCCTGAATCTTGCTGCACTGGCAATGGGCATCTTGTTCATCATTATTTTCATCGTGGTGTTTGCTGTTTCTGCCTCACTCATCCTACATCGTCTACATGACCTTACCGGTGATTTCCATGGGCCAAATGTGGAACCTTTGAAAGGCAAATAAGAAATATACCTAGAGTATTGTTCTCAGCATTGTTTCAAATTGTTCTTCTGTGGTTATACATACCTGTCCTTTTGCTTAGGAATGATGCATTCTACAGAGTAGTTTAATATACATGGAAATGGAAATATGTATATTCACCCCATAACTCATGAGAACTATAACTATTTTTTGTTTAATTTTTTAAATATTTTGACAATTTCACTGCATATTTGTCATAACTTTTCTGTTTCCATTTGAAGTCTGGAGTGAATTTTGATGAAATAAAATTCTTTTGATTATGTGTACAGTAAATAGTTTTCTTTTTTGTAAAAAGCAATTAAAGCTTTAGGAGATAAAATATTCAGCATTCACATTGCAAGTTTTTCTGCTCAGCATTACTGTTTTTTCTTGCTTTATTTCTTAAAATTGTCCATTATGCTAATGTTACATTAAAATATGAAAGTTAGTTTTTAAGGTGCCACATTTTTTGTCTTTTGTTTTATTTGTTTTTCTTTGAATTTTGCCTGGAATTCTTGCACAGACTAACACAGCTACCTTCTCCAAAACTTCTATTTAAATATACTGGGCTTTAGAAATGAATAAAAAATATGGGTTAAAATATGGGTTAAATATAAATGGAATCTGATAAAAAACCACAGGTTCAAAATATAGAGAAACTATGAAAAACCTCACTGTTTTGATGTTAAAAAAGGTATGTGTTCAAATTATTGAAACCATGTTTTCAATATATTGGTAGTCCCTCATTAGTATCTGTTCAGTTCATGCAAACGGTCTGGTACCCGGTCTCCATTAATGGCATACTGTATTTCAGATAAGCAAAATGGTATAAAAGCAGTTGTATAGAATAGTTAGGGGCGTTTCCCCCCAAAAGTTGGCTTTGTCCTTCTTGATATAGTGTATGGTCAACTGATTCAGTCCGCAATAGCAGGCAGAGACAGCATAACTTTTTCTGTTTCAAAACATGTCTAGCAACTTAACCTTTTCATGGATTGTCAGATACTTCCTCTGGCATTTAGGTGCAGAGTGTTTGAGTGATTTAATGGGGCTTGCAAAGAAACTGTAAACTACCGTACAGTGTACACAGCACAAAACAAAACACCCGGTGCAGTGACACACGAAGAACAGGGAGGCTGGAGTACCCTGCTTCCATTTCCTCTACTGCATGCATAGCCAGCGGCCAATCACAATCAGGATTAAGTTAGTGGGGCGTTCCAATTGGCTAGATTTGTTCCCTCCAGGCATATTGTGCATACAGTATTTTGATTTTCAGCACCACGCTTTCCAAAGCTACGCTACTTGTTCTTTGTCTCTTGAGTAAATACAGTACAATATTACTATTAACATTTCACTTCATTTGAATTAATGTTTATATTTTGTAATAAATAATTAGTTATGTCCCAAATAAAAATCAGCAATATACCAAGACTGTGATATATGAACTGCAATATTGAAGGGAGGGGGCTACTGTAGTGTACAAATGGTGTGGATTTTTTGGTCTGTACTTAGATCTTATACAAGTTACTGAACTATCTTTGCCTTATTATATTGTTTTAATGTATGGATAATTAAAAGAAAGCAATGTCAGAGAACTCCCTGCTTAATCATGATGAGCCTGTGGGGAGCAGCATTTTTCACATTTGAGTTCTTTAGGTAATCTTCACTATTTATCATGGTTCCCCAAGTTCTCTTTCACAAAATTATTTTAGTCATCGGCAGAGGTATCATAGAGGATAAGAATGCAAAGGATTAATTTATTATCTGCAATCTGTTTCTCTTCCTTTCCACATTCAAACCTGTTTGTCATCCAGTGGTCCAACTATTTCCCCAACATGTTTCTTCTTGTGAAATATTTAAGTATTGTTTTTAGATGTTGCTTTTAATGTTATCAAAAATTCTTTTTTGCAACATAATTGCATTTCTTTTCTGCAACTTTTTTTCTTTATTTCAGCCAGAATTCAATTTTATTAAGGAATACTTTTTCTCTGAGTGCTTTATTGAACTTGTTCATTAATTATGTAGGTCATATCTTGAACTTGATCTTCATGGAGCTACCTGATTTTTCTCCAGGATCGCCCCCAAAACACTGCTCTATTATAGGTCCCATCTCTTCTCCAGGGTCCCCAACCCCCACCCAACCACTCTCCCATCATAGGCCCCATATGTATTCACAGACTACACCACAAAAATCATTACTGATTTCTCAGGACTCAAAACATTTAGAAGTACAGTATAAAGCAAAGCAAAGTGTTCTGCTTATATACCACCCCATAGCACTTCAAGCACTCTCTGGGTGGTTTACAATTTAATTTTGCAGGCTACACAGTGCCCCCCAGCAAGCTGAGTACTCATTTTACCGACCTTGGAAGGATGGAAGAATGAGTCAACCATAAGCCTGCTACCTGGAACTGAACCCCAGGTTGCCATGAGCACAGTTTTAGGTGCAGTACAGGCATTTAATAACTGTTCTACCTTCCCTTTTCTCTGGCTACTATGGTGTGTTACATGCACTTCTACTTTTGTCTTGCTGGGTTTGTGCCTGTGATCAGGTTCAGGTTTACAGTCCTGTGGTTCCATGTCTTTGAAATGAGTCAGATTGGGCAGAAGATCCACACTCAATAAACTTTTATTTGTGATAACATTTGGTCTTTCTTTGGATTTAACAACAACATTTAATGATTCTTCAACAGCACTTGCCACAACAGGTTCAGATTTAAATGGTTTCCCCAGGAAATAATGGCGAGGTCTCCCTTGAGAAGGACAGACTGTTCCATACCATGGGTGGTGTGCCCATTGTGGTATGGTCTCTGGTCCCCACCAGGGTGAAGTCATTTGTGGATATTCCCTTCTCCACGGACTCATCCTGCCAGGATAACCCTGCAGGGTCCATTCCACCAGAGCTGGTGACTAGTAATTGTCCCTGTGACGGTCCCTTTGCGCGCCTATCTCCTTTACCTCCTTTTTAGTCCACCCCCTAATTTCTTTCTCATCCCATTCCTCCATCACTGCATCAGTCGCCCACATGCCTTCTACATTTAACCCTTTCATCTCTTTATCTTCATCTCTTTCTCCCTGCCCATCCACTGTACTGTATATTCTTTTCCATCCTTCTCTATCCTTTCATCTTTCTCTCTTACTTCTCTCTCTTGATTAATATGAGTGGACGGCACAACCTCCTTTCTCACTTTCTCATAGATCCCCAGTTCCTTCTCCAGAGTCCACCTTGCTGGCTTTTGGAAACTGAGAACAGTGCTCCATGCTCTGGAAAAAACCTGGAAGCACTCACCACCTTTCCCTATCCCTGCTATGAGGTTTTCAAGCCATGTTAGTCCATGTGCCCTTTGCATAGCATTTTATGGTTTCTTCTTGGAGTTTTAAGAACTTCTCTAGAAATCTAAAAGCAAATATGTGCAAAATATTTCATCAATGCCATTTATTTTAATTAAAGGTTTTTACTGTAACTTTTCTCTCTTTTTTTGTAAATTAGATTTTTTAAAAAAAATCAAACTAGAGTAATAAAGTACAACTTGGATACACAGAGCTTGGGAAAACATGCTTACTAAAAGCGAGAGTTCAGTATTTTAAATGATACAAATTAAAACTGTGCTCATGACCTGGGGTTCAATCCTAGGGAGCAGGTTCATGGTTGACTCAGCTTTCCATCCTTCCAAGGTGGGTAAAATGAGAACCCAGCTTATTGGGGCAGAGGGGCAATGTGTAGCTTGCATACTGTAATTAAAACTAAACCTCCTAGAGACTACTTGAAGTGGTATGGGGCGGTATATAAGCAGAACACTTTGCTTTTGCTTTGCTTTAACTGGGAAGTGTATCACTTTGAAAACTTGTCTACACTTAAATGCAGAAAATATTCTCTGTAGATCATCCTCTATTCCAGTATGAGAATTTGGACAGTGATTTTTATGTGAACCGCCCTGAGTTCCCGCTCGGGAAGTAGGAGTGGTATATAAGTGTGATAAATAAATAAATAAATAAATAATACGCAGGTGGGACACCTAACTGGATAGTGGCTTGACAGGTATTCCATGTAAGATTTCTAGAAATCCTTGATTATTTCCTCCATGTTCTTGAACCACAACACATATAGGTAGGGAGCTGTGACTTCTTAACAATCTTTGTCCATATATGAAGAGATATACTGTATAGGTTACGGTTGTTTGGGAAGGATCCTATGTATATATCATATAGATCCCTGAAAATCCATGCCTTTGATAAATGTGTCTGTGCCACGGCAATGTCATGCAGAAAGGAAACTTATTAGGTGCTACTATGGTCATTTCAGGAGGATCGTGTATCAAAAATCTATGGATACATGATCAGGAAATTGAATTGATACTATTGTATTATGAAGTTCTATAGAAGTTAGGCATCCATTCATTTTGCAGACATATTTAGAAGTTCTTCAATAAAGGTGATATAAAGGAATCTCATGGATCCCTGAGGAAGCATTATCTGTGACCATGTCACACCAGTAATCTTGCAGAAGGGTAAAGAGGTTTTCACTAGTAGAATGCTGAAATGATTTTTGTGTTCTTTATGGGTGTTAATATAACAGAGCACTTGATGTTGGACTGGGGATAATCCTACTTTACATTAATACAGTATTGATTCACAAGGATCCATGCACTGGACCATGTTTTTGTGCTACTGAGGAGCCATGCCCTGAAGTACCCATGATGGGGCTGATGATGGGACAGTGGTTTTCGTGCTATCCTATGTAAAAATAATATGAAATCATGTGGATCTGTGCTGCGGATCCATGTTTTGACACCACTGCACAGCTATGCGCCGGAAAAAGACACATGAATTTTTTAAATTTCTAGTCTTTAGACATTAATGAGATGACTGATTTGACGGTGAATTGGGAAGGATCCCATGGATAAATATGATGAAATCAGGATCCGTTCTTGATTTCGAAGATCTGCCTTTTACTCTCTTCCTCCCGGGTGCATGCATTTTGACCATTGGAGAGCCATGAGGCGAGGGACCCGATATTTCTGTGTCACAGTACATGACACAAGTAGGCGAAACACATTCTGGGGCCTTTATATTTCAGTTGCTTAATAAAACTCCTCAGCTTTTCCGTGTCCGTGCAACTACTTGGCTGGAAACCAGGTACGACATTTCGGTTTCATTTCTCACAAAAAATCACGCTTTCGTTTCTTCTTCCAAACAAACTAAAACCCTCCAGCAATTTCGCTGCTGTTCCTTCCTCTCCTTCCAACCAACCCCCACTTCTCTCCGCCCCTCTGCGCCCTCCTCTTCAATACGAAGCCTGCCTGCGCGGCCGCCACTAAGGACCTGAACGTGCAAGAGGCGGCTGGTGTTTTGGTCCAGCAAGCTTCGTGATGCAGCCCATGCAGCCCGCGCCGCAGACCGTGTGCCTCAACATGCAGTCCTACGACGCTCAAGGCAAGGAGATGGACCCTACTGGGTATCCTCCGGAGCAGGGCCCCGCCATCCAGGAGCGAGACCACGTGCTCTGGTCCTTGTTCAACTTCTTTTTCTTCAACTTCTGCTGCCTCGGCTTCCTCGCCCTCGTCTTCTCCGTCAAGGTAGGGCTGCCTGGGGGGTGGGATGGGGGGCGGCGGCTGTGGAAGCACACTCACAGCATTTTAACCCTCTCCTTCCCTCTCAACTTAAGGTATCTTCAGCACCCTCACCCTCCTTGCCCCCCTCACACCTCGGACTGGATTGCCTTGTTTATTTTTTTATGGCTCTAGAGGAGAAAGATACCTGTTTGGGCTTCACCCACTGCTTTTTTATCTCTCTAAACTTGATCGCCCATTGGATAGTGAGTTGGTAAATGAATGAAATGTATTAAACACCCGTAGGCCATTTTCTCACTAATAAACCGCGGGGTGGGATGCCACGACCAAACGCCTGCCAAACTTGCAACAACTTTTTTTTTAGAAAGTGTGGTAGTCCCCAAAAGAAATGCACTGCCAAATGGAGATTTTGAACCCAGGTCTCGGCAGACCTGGATCAACACTAGAACACAAGACCCAACGTTTGGGGGTTTGGTTCATTTTCTGGGACTGCTGCCCTTAATCCTTCATCCCTCACTCAAATCTTGGGATTTCTACCAGTGGTTCTCAACCTGTGGGTCCCCAGATGTTCCTGGACTGCAGCTCCCAGAAGTCTTCATCACTAGCTGAGCTGGCCAGGATTTCTGGGAGTTGCAGTCCAGGAACATCTGGGGACCCACAGGTTGAGAACCACTGCTTTAAAAGTTCCCCAGACAAGCAGCAATCCAGCAAATGTGGCAGGGGCTTCATTACCTCTAGACAGGGAAAAGGTTATCTGTTGAATTTTTGCATAGGACTCCATAGGACTTGCCTATCTTGGAAAGTGTCCCTAATTTCTTTCCAAGTATTCATTTGTTGAAGACATCCTATTCTGTTCTTCACCCCTCAAAAAGGATCCTGGAGTGCCTTAAAAATACTGTATTTTCCTCTTGAGAAAATACACTGAGAGGAATAAAAGTGGCTGATTCACATATCCAGATGGCGGGAACTCTGTTTAATATGTAAGAGATCTCTCAAGAACTTGCCCATTTGTGGGTAGAGAAAAGGAAAAGTGTCACCACAGTTAAATATTTAACAGTTAAATAAAAACAGTTCTTTGTTTTTTATTTTTATTAGTGGCCTATAAAGGTATCACCTGTAATCTATTTTTGCAATTGTGTTTTGTGATGGCCATGTGCCTCAAACCCCTTTTTACCACAGTTACAGTATTTTTCCATGTAAAAGGCTATATTTTTGTCTTAAAATTTTAGACTAAAATTCAGGGTCATCTTATACATAGAAGTAAGCCAAGGAGAGAGCCATGGTTGCAAAACTGTAATCATGGGTTGGAAATGTGGGGGTCATCTTATACATGGGCATGTCTTATAGATGGGAAAATACAGTAGTTTCAAAAGTGGAGAGAAGTTTCTCATCTTCTGAAAAATGGGCCCTGCCCTGATTGTAGCACAGCTGCCATCTTTTCATAAAGATATGTCTGAGAAAATTCCCACTCATCCAGGTGAACTTATCTGGAAGTTGAGTCATGGTAACTGGACTTATTTCTTGAGAGACTGAATTGTTTCCTTACTCATCCAGGCAGCTTCATCAGTCTGAGGAAAGTTAATGGCTAGTCCTCCATTTTATAGTTCACTTTGGTTTCACATCACCTTTATCTGAATAGGTTCATAAGTTGGACAGTGACCTGAATAGGCTTGTTAAGTGGACAGTGGTGGGTGGACAATTGCCTAAGGTGTGTGAAAATCCCACCTATGCATCCTTTCCCAACACCCATTAAGTATGGGTCGTTCACTATGACCTTGCTGGTGAAGATGTGAAGTGCTTCTGATTTGTTTGGGGATTGATGAAATGGCTTCTTGATAAGTAGCAGACAGACCTCTGTTGAGAAAGCACATTTTCAATACACACATGAATGGCTTCCCAGACCCGCTCTTAAACCACCTATCTTCTCTATCTGGGATATGTGTACATCCTCATCTTTGAGTGAGTACCCTTTGTTTTTCAAGTGGAGATATACTGTCGATTCTGGTCCTGAAGGTTGCCCCTCCTATGTTGGGTCATCCTGTTTAATGGCTGTTTAATTTCTCCAGTGTAGAGGTCTACACACTCCCCATTGCATTGGACTGTATATATAGTACTATGTTGCTCCTTTTGTGTTTGGTGTCAGGTCCTTTGGGTGGGCCAGTCTCTGCTTTAGTGTATTTGTGGGCTGATCCCGTGTTCTTTTGGGTTGGTGCACTGCTTTGTTAAAGGCTCATTCTGGATATCCATAGGCCTTAAGCGCTGTCTTCAGGTGCCTGCCTCCTTCTTGGCTTCTGTAGAGGTGGGGATGTTCTCTGCTTTGTGATTTAGAGTCCTGATTACTCCTAATTTGTGTTGTAATGGATGGCGGGAGTGAAATAGTAAGTACTGATCTGACTCACAACTAACTTTTAGATAAGGGTTTGAACCCAGGTCTCCAAGACCCAATCATTTGACCCACTTACACCAAACTGGCTCTTCTTAAATCCAGTCAAAAAAAGAAAGGGCGCTGGGGATGGAGAGGCATATGACTTGTTCTGCTTGAAAGCTTTTTTGGTTAAGGAGCACCAGAGCATTGAAGTGATGACTCAGAGGTAGGACAGTTAACTTCAGGTAACTCCTTATTTAGGTTAAGAGGTTACCGAAAGCGCATTTTAAGGAATAACATAAGACATATTAGTGCTAGTGACAGTTGCTTTCTTTTTAACTAGCCATGCTTTCTAGCTAGTTTCAGAAGTTGTTTTTAAAAGGCATTTCAAAGCATTTTAGAGGCATTTTATATCTGTTCCTTTGCAGTCTTGAATAGCAAGGAGAGTGTTTCATCTTTAGCCTTTTTTTTGTACATACTTTCAAGACGAAGGTCACAGTTGTCCAGTAGGGGAAACTAGACTATTTTTCTGAATTGTCCTGACGATTTTCAAAGAAGAAGCTGATAGTCTGCTTCAGTACATTGGAACTAAGGGGAAAAAAAAGGAAAATTAAGAAGGAAAAATACTAATTTTTAAAGACTAACAATATTATTTCAGCGTGAGCCTCTAGAAGGGGGACTAGAGCAAAATTGGAACGATCAGAAGAAGGTGATGGAAACAATACAAATGCAGGAACAGAGCTGTAGTAGTTTTCTTTCTTTTGTTTCTCCTCTCTTATTTCTTAGCAACATGCTAAATAACTTTTGCAAATGGAACATTTAAGCATGTGCAAAGCTGTTTCTACCTCTAACCCTCTTTTTAAACAAAGCTAAACTAAACACAACTTCCTTCTCTTTTCTAGTCAAGGGATCGGAAAGTGGTTGGAGATCGTGATGGTGCAGCTAGCTATGGCAGGACAGCCAAGTACCTGAATATCGCTTTGACTATACTGGGCATACTGGTCATCCTATCTGTCATCATCTTCGTCATCGTGGTGTTTTCTATCACATATTCATATGCTCAACGTTATAAAGAAAGGCAGATACCTTACCATTGAGGCTGGGATGAACTGGAAAGAAGTCTTGCGTTGAGGATCTTCTGTCCCGCATTGCATATTACTAAGAAGCTCATCAGACACCCAGCTTTGCCAGAACCTGCCCTGCTTGTGTACTTGTAAGCGCTTTGTACAAAGCTGCTACTGAACTGTAACTTGCACTTCTAGAATGTTGATAGGAAAGCAGCAGTTGGAGATCATACCATTTGAGCTATTTATGGAGAATCAAAATGTTTATATGAAGGGTGATTTCTTTGTTCCAGCTGGTGGGTTGTTGTCCTTCCCAAGCACTATTAATGCATTTTTCTTGCATTTTTAAGTATGTTGATAAGCTTTTTTAACTCAAGATATGTACTGCTTTTTATATGTAAGCACGACAAAAGGAGGAGTTGTGACCAAATAAAAACACACATGTTTTATTCTGTGCAAATAGTTTTCTTTTTAATTGAAATTATTCAGGGTGAAAAGACGTATTCTGCTCTTTGGGGTTTTTCCAAGTCAGGGTTAAGTTAATTTCCTTGTTTCATAGACGTGTCCTGGTCATGTTAAAGGTTGACATAAGAATGCCTAGTGAAAAGAGTGATTATTTTTTCCTTTTAGTATTTTTTCTTACACAAAACTAGATTTTTAAAATATTCATACTGGAGTAGAAAAGGAAATCTCCCTCTGCCAGTAATGTAGGGTGGAGGAGGTATTTTTTAATTTTAATTTTACATATCATCTGACTTATTGGTGACCTACAACTCGGGGTGGTGAATTAAAGAAAATAAAGTAACAAATAATCAAATCAAGATGACAGTACAAAATTAATAACAATGAAAAACAAGCGGGAATCAAACTTGTTTGTTTATATATTTAAAATATTTTTACCTCACCTTTTTCCTTCAAAAGGAGCCACGGTGGCTTAAAACATTGAACACAAATATTTGAAGACAAGAAGTATACAATGGTTGTTAAAAATTTAAATATGAGGTTTAAAGATAAAAGCAATGAGTGTGAAGAGGCATCTTTTATCATTGAAAAGCTACGTGGCCAAAGAGCCCATCATTAAAAAAGACAATGCATAAAAATCCATGCTAAAAAATCAAATAACAGGCAGCGAGTAACTGAGGGAAGGCTTGCCTGAAGAGGAAAGTCTTTGCCTGCTTCTGGATGGAAGAGATGAGGCCAGTCTGGCCTCCCGTGAGAGGGAGTTCCAACCTCTGGGGGCTGCAACAGAGGAGATTCACTCCAGTGTCCCCTTCAGACAAACTTGTAAAGGTATCAGGACTGAGGAGAAGGCCTCTCCTGATGACTGAAGCTGCCTCATACTGGGAGATGAGGTCTTTGAGATACAGTTTTTTAGACGCAGCGCTTCATAGCTTAAAACCAGCAAGTTGACTTCTGCCCTGAAACTGATTGGTAGCCAGTGGAACCGATGTGCAAGGGTGTTGTGTGATCCCTATAACCAGCTCCAGTAAGAAATCCGGCTGCTGCATTTTGGGCCCACTGAAGTTTCCTGATACAGTACTTGCCACTGCTAGTTCCACATACAGTGTGTTACAGTAATCCAGATAGGAATAACTAGGTTGTGGGTCACAGTGGCCAGATCAGACTTCTCAAAAAACGGACATAGTTGGCACACTAGTTTTAATTGTGCAAATGCACTCCAGGCCACTGCCAAGACCTGGGCATTAAGGCTCAAGGCTGAATCCAGGAGCATCCTCAAGCTGTGTACCTCCCTTTTTTTCAGTGGGAGAATAATTCTATTAAGTACAGGCAGCATTCCTATTCCTTTGTCTCCCTTTCAAATGACCAGAAGCATTTTTTTTTTTTGGTCTGGATTAAGTTTCAATTTGTTCAACATCATCCAGGTAGTTACTGATAACAAACACTGATCTAAAAAGCCAAGTAGATTCTTTGGATCCAGGTAGTAAGGAGAGAGGCAGACTTGGGTGTCATCAGCATACTGGTGACGCAGAACTCCACAAAACTCTGGATAATCTTTCCCAGCGGTTTCATGTACTGTAAATGTTAAAATAAACTTATTGTTACCCTTGGCAGGGTTTTCTAGGTAGAGAATACCCAAACATGGAGATACTTCTTGTAAGGTCTCCCTTGGAGTGTGCAGCTTGCCCAAGACCACACAGATGGCTCTTCTCCTGGGATGCACACTGAAAATCTGAACTCCCCACCTCTGGCTCTGCAGTCAAGAGTCCTAACTCAATGAACTAGCCAGTCAGCTAATACAGGGAGAAAGGCATAGTAGAAACCTGGAAAACAAACTAACAAAGAGGTTGTGTGCATAGATAGTTCCTCCTCCCAAGGGTTGCTTGAAACAATGAGAGTATGGTGACATCTAAAGTATCGTTTCCTCTTGGAACGTGATCCTTCTTGGATCCCTGCCCAAGAGAGGAGAAAAAGGCCCTGTGATGGAGATCCTGTCCATTCTGGGAACAGGGAAAGAAGGGGATAGACTGGATATGGATGCCTGCGGTCAGCTTACCTGGGAGAGCCTGAAGGAGAGAGAGAAAAAAATGTGGAATGGATGAAGGACAGTGCCTTTTGGGCTCAGGGTTGTAATGGAAGTGCTGGGGGGGGGAAGGGAACTTTGATCTGTTTCCCACGTTGTCTTTGCATAACATTTTTTCCATTGTTTAACTGCAGAGCTGAATGTGGATAATAGCTAGGGTCAAACCCTTTAATGGGAAATTATTTTTAAAGCAACAACCCTGGGTTGGGGCTGGTCACAGCCCCCTTCTTATTTGGACACAACGTGGTTCAACTTGAGCCACCTCAAGTTGGTTTTCATTATTTTAACACATACTGAAACTGCAATAGTCGGAAACTGAATGTACGAACAGTGTGTTTTGTATTTCAGGGTGCCATGCTTTTTGATTCGGATGCTTATTTCACCAAATCTCATGCCATGCTACATTTGTCCATCATTAAGTCAAGGATGGGGAATGGGTCGCTCCCCAGCTGTTGTGGGACCATCTCCTATCAGGGTTAACTTGAGCAGGAGCTGATGGGAGTTTCAGTTCAACAACTTCTGAAGGACACACAGTAGGTCTCATCACCACATGCTTTAGGTGTGGCATAAGAGAAGTGGATATTGTCCACAAAAGGTTACAATGATTTTTTTATTTTTATTTTTATGGGTGTCCTATAAAGGTATTGCCCTATGTTTCTTCCTTTTAAAGAAACGTTTCTGCGCTTCTTCCAACGGGCCACACGGTGGAGTCACAGTTAAACAAAAGTTTGGTGAAAAAAGGAATTGTCCGATTCACCCTGCTTTTGTTGTTGTTGTTGAGATGCAGATAAAGGAGTCCTCTGATCTCCATGGTTTAACTTGGTCGTTAACTTGGCCTCTGATATCCATGGTTTAACTTGGTCATTTTGTTCCTTTAAAATAATAATAATAATGAGTTGTAAAGAGTAACTCATGTTGAACTCAACAAAGGAACTTAAAAGACTCAAAGTCCTTTGGAAGTTTGCAGACTCATGCCTGGATATGGAGGGAAGGTCTAAACCAGTGGTTCTCAACCTGTGGCTCCCCAGATGTTCTTGGACTGCAACTCCCAGAAGCCTCCATCACTCGCTGTGCTGTAAGGGGTTTCTGGGAGTTGCAGTCCAGGAACATCTGGGGACCCACAGGTTGAGAACCACTGGAACAAACAGAAGGTTTAAACAAACTGAACTAACAATAAATAGCAAGTACTGAATAGCGGAAACAACAACCATGCCCTTTTGGAGAACACCTCTATTTTGAAATAACCGGTCTATAAGCTGTTTAAAATCCTGTTTAAACAGGATATTGAATGACTTCAACACAAGATAACTTAAAGAAAAGAAGTAAGAAGGATACTGTTATGTTATAGGACTTTGATACTTCAGAAAATTTTATTACATATTGTTCATGTAGGACTTTGATACTTAAGAATTTTTTGTTATATAATGCTCATATACCAGTACTTTCTATATAACCCATAGCATTAAGGAGATCATATGGTAAATGGAAGCACATTGGTTTAAGATTGATCAAACAATAATACAATAGCAATAATTAGTATATTGCTTATCATCTACTATACTATCTATATTACCTAGCATTTTGTTTATACTGTTTAGATTGCTTGAAATATGAAAGGAAAAGTAATAAGACTATCTGAAAAGGGGGCTAGAACAGTGCATTTAACAAAGAAAGAGGAAAGCAACTAAAGGAAAATGATAACTGAATTTTTGGTTAAGCTTTTGAAAAAAAAATTGCAAGATGCAGAGAGAAAATGATAACATTGCCCCAAGCAAGGAAATTATCTATAGATCTACAGCAGAGGAATCATCCAGTACCTCAAGGCCCAATGGAAAGATAATTATTAGAATTTTAAAATATGGAAAACAATTTTAGAACATGTGAATGAAGCTAGAAATGAAAGAGGTGGAAAACCAAGTTAAATTAGACTAAGTAGAAATGAAAAATTCTATATTACAGGTAAAAGAGAAGGCGAGTAAGGTGAGGGCAGACCTAAAAGAAACTCAAGAGAAAGTACAGTACATGTATTGAATCAGGTAGCAAAAGAAGAAAGAGCAGAACAGAAAGAAAGAAGAGAATCAATAATCAGACTAGAATTAAGACAAAGAGTGAAATGTCTGAAAATTAGAGGTATCCCAGAAGTAGGAGAGGGATCACAGGAAGATTTATATAGATTTATATATGTCAGGGTTTACCCTTATCAGATCGTAATTGCCCATGTACCAACGATCAACTGGGAACTGTAGAACATGTGTTTTTATTCTGTACTTATTAGTGAGATTTACATAGGGAACTCATCTCCCCAATTATAGGCAAATTTACTGGGAGGTCAATAGAATTTTATGTGCATCTGCTCCTCTCTGATAAATTCTATCAAATAACCAGGCAAGATGCCAAATTCTGTGCTGTAGAAATAAGGGTTCGTAAATAGATTATAAATCTAGCCATGAATTTTAAGAACATCATCTAACCAAGGACTTTAAAAGTAACCTCCTGGTAAAGCACATATTTCACCATGTCTGAACTTCTGGGACCTGCTTTGAAGAAGGGTGATTTACACTCAAAAGCTTGCAATGTTCCTTTTTTAATTTTTAATAGTGGCCTATGAAGGTATCGCCTGTAACCTATTTTTGCAATTGTGTTTTGTGATGGCCACACAGTTCAGCTCCTTTTTGCCTTGATAGTAGTCTATTGTAGCTGACGATTGTTCTATTGTGGACCAGATCTAATTTTAATATGTATTTACCATTTATCAATTTTATGGATAAGTTCTAATATTATTATTGGAATTTATGGGCCTTTTTACACGACCCCTAAGATCCGCTGGTCCCTTAAATTTGGACCAGAGATCTTGAGGGTTTGTCGCTCTCCCTGCGTTCCCACCCCCTCTGCACTTCCTTGTTCTGTCTGCGTAAGGGGAGGGAGAAAAAAAGGGAGAAAAGAATGCACTCTTACCTCCGGAGTGCCAGTGGAAGTTGCTCCAACCCCCGCCCCCGTGACTTCCTGGTTCCTCTTAAAGGGGCGGGAGGCAAAAAACAACAACAAAAAGAAGCGAGGAGAGCCCGGCACTCTCCGCATCAAAATTTGTCACTCTCCCAGAGCAGGTACTTGAAAGGTGCGCTGGGTGGCGCTTAGGTGGGTGGGGTCGCACTTAATTTTCTGTTAGCTCCGGAGCTGGTGGGGAAACATTTTTAAGCTCCGGAGCTGGGAGCCATTTGCAGCGGAGCTTAGGGGTCGTGTATAAACGCCCTATATGTGTTTTATATGTATTTTTATTACTACTTGTATTTATAATTATCTTAGTCTTGGTCTTTGGCTGTAAATAAAGAAATTGAATTGGGTTGATGTTAATCCCAGCATTGGCAAAAAATTATCAAGGTGAAAATGAAAGACTTCCAGTGGGAAGTGGATAGGATTTTCAGATTAAATTCATTGATAGCAAAGAAATGAAATGTGCCAAGAGATGAAGTGATTTATTTTACAAAGGAATATACTCCAGGAAAGTTATAATAAGGAATTAGAAATAGGAGGAAAAGAAGTAAAAATATTTAAAGATATCCCATCAAAAATCCTAAAATTAAGAAGAGAATATCGTGTCTTGTCAAGAATTTTGCAGCAAAATAAAATAAAGAGTTCCGAGATGAAGGGCGGTTTCCCACAAAAGGGTGTTGCCAAAATGGGAAACCTCTGAAGGATTAACTTTTCAATATAAACAAAGAAATCACAGAATTAACTCAGTGCAGAAAGCTGAGGAATTCATGCAAAGATATGGGACAAAACTTAATGAGATAGAGGAGGACAGGAGTAGAGAAACAAGAAATAGAAGTGAGAAGTGAGGAATACTCCGTATCAGAAAAGGAAAGTTTTTGTTCGTTTTGTCCATCACATGGAGACAGACATTTCAAATTCAGAAAAGAAAAAGAACAGATCAATGGTTGTAGCACATGCAAGACAGACTATGGCTAGTCAAATCCTTCCAAATTTTTCAAAACCCATCAGAAAGGTTATGGCATGCAGTTCCACTGGGTGCCAATCCATTTTGAGACACAAATCAATATATTGGTTCTAATCTAGAAAGCCCTAAGTGACTTGGGTCCAAGCTAGCTCAAGGGCTGTGTCTCCCTTGATGAGCCTGCTAGAGTGTTAAGATCACTAGGAGAGGCCTTCCTCTTGGTCCCACCACCTTCACAGGTATGTTTGGCAGGGACATGGGAGAAGAAGACCTTCTCTGTTGTAGCTCCCATGCTTTGGAACTCCCTCCCAGAGGAGGCCAAGCTGGTCCCATCTTTGCTGTCTTCCGCAAGCAGACAAAGACCTTTCTCTTCAGGCTTTTCCTTAAATGTCCAGCTGCCTGAGTGGTGTTCTTAAATGGACTGTTGTGTCTCAAGCCCCGCACACAGAGCACACACACAAACAGGGTTCAGTTCTTTGCCAAGATCTTTAGTGGAAAGCCAGGCAAGTTCAAGTCCATTGCTACAATCAAGTGCCAGATAAATAACAGAATCCAACTCCCAGCAATTAACAGTCCAAGTCAAAACCAGAATATCTCACGGAAACCAGACGCCAAACCCAAGGGAACAGATCAAGCCGTGGTCCAGGAAGCCAGTCTGAAATCAGGAAACAGAGCCAAGGTCACAGACAGGAACGTGGTTGCAAGTTCAAATGACGCGTTGCTCCCACAGAGAGCTCAAGGTGAGCTTACCAGCTTTATCTCAAAACAGGGAACACACCCTTACTTCTGGAAAGGCTCCTGCTAGTACTTAGGGCTTCCCAACCTCATTCCCCATCTAGCATCAAAGACCCTTTCCCTAGCTCTCCTGGTAGCACGATTTTGGAGAATCCTGCTCATAGCCCTTCTAGGGGAAGAAGATATGTTTTCAGCTGAGTCATCAGACCCAGCTGCCTGCTGACTTGAGCTGCAAGGCTCCTCCAGCAGCTCTTCACCATTTAACCCCTCAGAGTCAGGTTCTGTGACAGGCAGGGTCCTGGCATGTTGTGCCTTACTGTTTTTACTGTGTTTTCATGTTGCTTCTGTTCACCACCTTTTAGTATGATATTTGTTTTACCCTTTTTAGTATTTGTATACTTTTTAGCTTTAAATATTTTAATGATGTAATCTCCCTTCTGTCTTTCTGATGAAAAAATATTTTAGATAAATAAAATAAAACAATTGAATAAGGACACACAATTCCTGTACTGTACTTTAAATAACTGTATAGAAATGGAATTGGGGGAAGCATGGGTGGATGAGAAAAGTTGCAACCAGTAAAAATTCCTACAGATTGCTACCTTCCTTTACACATATTATATGTTCAGGTTCTGCAAGATTGGTTAGGCTATAATGCTTCTCAGGCCCACAATAAGTGTCTGTGTTACCTCAGACAAAATATTGTCATTTTTCACACACACCCATCCTCTATGTGGAACCCAGAGCATACACCTCACCTGCTCCCCTTCCACTTGTGGCTCTGAAGGTTGTATCCACCAACCTCAAGTGAGTCCCACTGAACACTCTAGAGCAGTGGTTCCCAAAAGTGTCTCCAGATGTTTTGGGACTAAAACTCTCAGAAGCCTTTACCATTAGCAGTGCTGGCCAGGATTTGTGGGAGTTGGAGTCCAAGAACATCTGAGGATTGAACGTTGGGAACTACTGCTTTAGGCCTTCTAAGTGGGTATGTGTCTAGGATTGAACTGTTGCTTGTTGAGAGAAAAACAGAAGGGAATGGACCAAGACCAAATGAGCCAAGTAAGGTAGAGTCTAGGAGTCAGTGGGACAGTGAACTGTGCCAGTCCATTCCATGAATCTTTGCAGTTTCTCTACCTTGGTGTTATTTCTGGAGAAATCAGAATAAAAGACAAAAGTCCACGTGCAGAAACAATGTGCCACTAGGTAGAAAAGATTGCCTGTGTCTTCTGATAGAACATTGCCTCAGCCTGCATTGCCAATCAGTCCCATTTTGTTAATAACTGGTCAGCTGGACAACTGTTGCTTGTTCGGTATCACAAACTTGCAGCACTGGAGGATTTGTATGCCTGAGGGAATAACTTTAAATGCACAGAAAATGTGCAAAAGCCCCCAAATTCTTTCTGAAACAAATGTTATTGCAACAATGGGAAATGTTGCTTACTTTTTCATTTAGTATAAAAGGATGCAGTAGTAGTAGTAGTAGTAGTAGTAGTAGTAGTAGTAGTAGTAGTAGTAGTAGTAGTAGTAGTAGTAATAATAATAATAATAATAATAATAATAATAATAATAATAATAATA
>JAHTLZ010000016.1:77454708-77479889 GCA_023846285.1 Phrynocephalus versicolor
ATAATAATAATAATAATAATAATAATAATAATAATAATAATAATAATGTATTAGGTCATGGTTGGTATTAGGTTGTATAATGTATTATAGGTTGGTATTAGGTTGGTATAATGTATTAGGTCATGGTTGGTATCCCTATGTAGAGCTAGTGAGCTAACAGTAGCTTTGGGGTACTAAAATGAGAGACAGTAATTTAGGGAAGACCCAATCCTTATACAGTACTAATATTGTGACTATTCTGATCAAAGCAGGTCTCCCTCTAATCTTTTCCACATGTGCACGCTCACTCGGGTGCTTTAAAATGCAGAGCTTTGATAAAAGATCTGCTGCCGTGTGGCCATTATGGCCTACAACCTCATCTACCTCATATAACCTACACGTAGGAGCGACATAGGCCCGAAGTTATGCAGAAGGAGACAAGACAACTGGAAGAATACGGTAATCACTAGCTTAGGAGACATTTCTGCAGCTACAGATTACAATCAAGCCCTCAATCCAGCTGTTGTCTGCTAGTCTTGAGAGTTCTCCCACATGTGAGAGCACTTGTAACGTAAGGAGGTAAGTGCCACCTTGCAGCTTGCTGAACATGTCTCTCTCCTGGCGGCCTTTGAAGCTGCGTGTGCCTGAATTAGTGACCAGTTCTCTGTACTGGGAGAGAGGCCAAAACCAGCTCTGTGGTTATAGAAAGTACTCGTTGTTCAAGGGAGTGAGGGCAGCCTTGAAAACCAAACATTTTCTCTCGGCCCAGGCAATGTATTTCTGATCACCACAGCTGAACTAGAACTGTAATTTCCCTGCTTTATATATAGAAAGAGGTGAATACATTCCTCAGCCACACACACTATATAAGGGGGGCCAAGCTCATCTGGCTCCCTCACAGGCTGCCGCAACTGGGAAAGGGTGGATTTCCCTCCAGCTGGAGTGATGGACACATCATACCCTCGTGAAGACTACCTGCCCATGACGTCCCACAAGCAAGAACCATCTCCCACAGTCATCACCATCAGGCCCCCGGTGGTCCCGCGTGACTACATGACTTGGTCCGTCTTCAACACCATCTACATGAACCTCTGCTGCCTCGGCTTTGTTGCTCTTGCCTACTCAGTCAAGGTAGGAAGTTTTCCCATTGCTTACACCTTGGTGTTGCCGGTTAGACAAGGCCAGAGGGCTATTTATCTTCCTTATTATTACAATCGCCACAAAAACACAGATCTTACTCGCTGGCTGGATTTAATGTAACACCTTCAGCATTATTAGCTGGCAGGTTCCAGGGTATTCCTTATAATGAGAGGAATTGCTCGTGTGATCTCTGAGGAACTGAGTATCTTGCACACATGTGTCTGTATTGCCCTCGCTATTCTGAACCTCATATGCAATATCTGGGCCCAATATTGTCTAAGGTGAGAGGATGGCCCGATGTAGAAACAATGTGTTTTCTGTTAAATGACCCAATGGAAAACAGGGTAAAGAAAGTAGCAGGTTTTATGGCATACATAGCAAACAATTCTGAAACACCACAGTCAGTTTCCCCCTCCAAGCTATGTCTAAGGACCGCCAGTTGGAACTATGGTGTTTTAGTTACTATTGTGTGTGTTGTGTCGTTACAGTCGTGACCGACTCTTTGTGACCCCCATATCCATGGAGTTTTCTTGGCAGGAATACTGGAGTGGCTTGCCAGTTAGAAAACCCAAATCAGGTGCTGCTGAATGTACTGTACTTTCTGTACATGTGTTTTATTTATTTATGCCATTAAAGGTTTTGATTTTATTTGATTTGACCTTGGTGTTCCGCACCAAAGCTCCCATTTTCCGGAACATGAATACAGAGGGGAATTCCTAAAGAGCTAAGAATAACAAACAAGATTTAAAAGTTTCACAACCAGGAAATGATTAAGCAGGTGCTCAGTCACCAGGAATTCAGAGGGCTACCATGAACTTGCTGAGGCTTGCTGAAATTTCCAGAAAGTTATGTTCCCCACCCACTGTATGTAGATGACTCAGAGACATATTTGTATACAATCTACGAAACTAATTCCTGGAATCATAGAATTAGTTGCCGACAGATCTTATCAAGTCAGCCAACTGTCTGACAGATGTTATCAAGATCTGTCAGCGTCCTAAGTTAGTGCAACTCACAGATTTTATCAAGAGAACCTGCTGCATTGTAAGTTAGTGCAACTCACTATCAGCAATTCCCTTTTGTTCAACTGTGATAATTTGGTTTTGACTAGTATCTCTTGAAGTCAAAACAATCATTGGGGCTTGTCAGGATATCAAGATGTCACTAGACAGCTGTATTATCCTGGCCTTGATCAGTCTTCATTGTGCCAAATAGGGTTGCTTTGAGGTGCGGTTTATCATTTGGGGTGATCCTTGCATCCAAATGCAAGGCTTGATCACACTGCACCTCATGTGATCCTGTTTAGCATGAAAGGAGCTTTCCATTTCTCAAGACCATTAAGCAGCTGGCTGGCTGTCCCTTTTAATGTAGCTACTTAATGATCTTGAGAAATGGAAAGCTTCCTTTTCCGCTCATATTTCGAAGAGAAGGAGCAGAAGAAGCTGAGTAAGGATGTGGGAAACGAGCAGCACAAATTCCTCTTTTCACATTACTGCCAGCTTTCATTTTTGGCTGGCTGGCCTTCAGCCGTGGAGCAAACTCTCCCTGGTTTTGAGAGGTGGGGGGAGATTCAGCACCTACATTTTTGTTCCTATCGAATCTGCATTTTGGTTGTTATACAAACCTGTGGGCTTGCCTAGATGGATCAAAACTCCAGTAAACACACTTGATTTGGCATATATTGTTTCAGTGGTTTTTCCCCATTATCTGGATGATGCAAGGCCTGATCTATCTAATATGCCTACCTCATTTTTTACTCTTTCTGGAAGACTGGTGCTTTTTTAAAAAATCATGTTCTTTTTAGCACCAACCTTTGTTTGCAGGAAGGGCCTTTAGCAGAGCAGCACTTCCTACAGAGAGTTCATTTCTGTGTCAGAAGCTCCCAAATGAAAGCCTTTTGTTAAGTCTGTGAAATAGACCTGGGGTTTGTGAAGCTATACTGTGAGACTGACCTCTAACATTGCCTGCAAGTGGGCATAGCAGCAATTAAGCAAACAAACAGAACTGATCTGGGGTTGGAAAGGGATTTGTGAGGAGTTCTGGGACTGCATGTGTGGGAGGCATAGGAAGACATGAAATAATTTATTTACTAGGCCTTATTTGTTTGCTGAAACAGCCCCTTCAAGCTCCTGAGGCCGGAGGATGTAGACAAGACACTTGCTCACTGTAAAGCCACCTGCTCCTCTTCAGAGCCTTGCTTGTGGCTCTTGAAGTCAGGAAATCAAACTCAGATATGAAAGAGATCTCTCTGTTGGGAGGATCATTGGAGATATATTTACCAAGCTTTGATGGGGTTATACGCCCTCCCCCCATGACTGGGTTTACAGGCTGGGGGGACATCTTGGACTTAGCTCTCTCTATGGAGGTGCAGATATCTACTGTAGCCAGGAGTGCCCAGTTGTGCCCTTACCTGGATAGGAAATGTCTTACAACAATGGTTCATGCATTGGCAACTTCTAAAATAGACTACAGTACCTCAGTGTTTTCTACATTGGGCTATCTTTGATGTCATTATGGAAATGTCACCATGTTCAACATGAGGTGATCAGACTGATTATATGTACCAGTGGATATGAGCATATATCCCTAGTCTTGGTACTCCTTTATTAGCTCCCTGGTAATTCCCATGCTCAATTTAAGGTGCTGGTCTTTGTCTATAAAGCCCATAACTGTTTAGGATTAGGAACTTGATACTTGTCAGAATGTCTCTCCTACAAAACAGCTACCCAAACCCACTTTCTTCTCACAGTCCTTGATGTTAAGAATTGTAATGCCTGAGGAGACGGGTGGGGCGGGGGAGCCAACACTAAAAGCCAAGCTTTCTCATTCATGGCACTTTCCCTCTGGAATACCTTTCCTGCATAGGTTTGCTAGGCACCATCTCTCTCTGTTTTCAGGAAGCTAATGAAGACAGAATTATATAACGCTGCCTTCTACTAGTGTGACTGTTGACCTGAGATCCTCAAATGGATTTTAATATGTGCATTCCTATTTAAAGGCAGGTTCATAGTTTTATTTAGTGACGACGTTCTTTATAGTACTTTTTTGTATTTATTGTATTTTATTGAATCTGATAGATAGATAGATAGATAGATAGATAGATAGATAGATAGATAGATAGATAGATAGATAGATAGATAGATAGATATAGATGAGCACCAAAACTTTGAACTTGACCTAGAACATGACAAGTAATCAGTGCAAGTAGGACGAGATTGGGCAGATGTGATGAACTTTGCTCACACCTGCCAGGACCTATTGTTGTGTCTGAGTTAACTTCAAGGGAAGTCCCACAGAGAGAGTGTTACAGTACTCATTCCTGGAGATCTCTAGGACATGTACCAACATTCTGAGGGATCACTTGTCTAGGTAGGGGTGGAGTTGGGTGATGTTCTCATGCTAGACTATTTGACCTCTTTGCAAAACTGCCGTAACACCAGATGGTAGCAAATGTTATCTCCTCCTCCTCCTTGCCATCTAAACTGGTGTGGTGGGGGAATAAAATTTATTTTAAAATTGCACATTTGTATGTGGAGCCTCTAAGAAACTACAGTACTGTGTAAATTGTATGGAATGAATTTTAGAGAACCACTTTGGGTCCTTTTGGGGAGAAAGGCGGCATAGAAGTATTTTAAACAAATAAATAAATGCCCTCCCCATCACATTCCTATATGAGCCTGTAATGAGTTGCTGCTTCTATTGCAGCTTCTATTTCGAGGGTCGACTCATCTATGTTGTTCAGGATTGTGTTGCTCTGTCTTGGCTGAAGGTTTCCAGTTCCCTTCCCTTTGTACCACCTCCTGCTTGTCAGTGCTTTCTCTTTCTTCCTTCTCACAGGCACGTGATCAGAAAGTGGCCGGGGACCTCAAAGCCGCCCGTTACTACGGCTCCAAAGCCAAATGCTACAACATCCTTGCTACCATGTGGAACGTGGCGCTGCCATTAGTGCTCATTGCTCTGGTGGTCACGGGAGTCCTCCACCTCTCGAAGCTGGCTCAGGAGTCCATGGACTACTTGGCTTACAGACTCTTTCCTACCGAAGATGAAGATAAGAAGTGAGCAGATGGCCTTGAGCAGTGCCTGGCAATGTCATTTCAATCATGAAGGGACTGTCAGCTGGCGTAACCCAAAGACTGCACAACACAAAAAAACATCTGTGAATCCTTATTCAGGTCATGGCACCGATGCATTGGTATATCTTGGGAGACACTTCACAGCTCAAGTTTTGTTGGAGGTTCAGCTGAAGCAGACAGCTTCGCCCTCTTCATATGCTGAAAGCTGAGCTTGTCCGCACTATTGCTTTCGCCCCTGCTGTACTGTGAAACCTCCTTCTCCGTTGCTCATATTTCTAGCCGTTTGTCCTCTTTTTCTGGTTACTGGTTTGACAGAGAACAGTACAGACAGCACAGGGCCATTGGCGGGATTTAATATGTATTCTGAAACTGCCTGCCATATGTACCAATATGCGAACATAGCCTTGCATATGGTTAAATTATTTCTGGTTAGGGTATTTTCACTGCCATTTTTTCATTTAAGGGGATTTATGCATGAATCTGTCAAATCTATTAGTGATCAGAGATTTTGGTCCAGCTGATCTGTCATTTGTTGGTGAGATTTCAGCCCAAGGGATCTTTTACTGGAAAGTTAAGTAATCCTTTTAAGGTAACTGCTATGTATGCAAGCTTGTGGCAGCTTCTCAATGGAAACATGTTTAATCTTAATATTCCAGAGAAGTTCATCATCAGTCAATGTCCTTTGTAATTGTCTTGACAACTCAGGTGCTCAAGAACTGCCACTCTCTGTTCTCAAGATGTGATGAATTGTGATTCACATGATCCCCAGCAAACACAGCCGACACATCTGGTTGGCACTGGACAAAGAAAGGATGCCTTTGTATCTTCTTTAAAGCCCTCATTGTTTCTTTCCTTATAGCTGATTCCAGGACATCTTTTTATTATTATTTCTGTTCAAGTGATTATACAGTATAATCTTATAATTTGCTAATATTTTGTATACATCTACATTAATAAAAATCAATATGGATTGTTTTCACTCGGGTCATGTGTTTCTTAAGAGCAGGAACTAGTGTTACCAAGGTGAAGTTTTGGAAGAGGTAGCCGTATTAGTCTGTGCAAGAATTGCAGACAAAAATAAAAATAAAATCCAAGACAAAAAACATGAGGCACCTTAAAGACTAACTATTAAATTTTAATGTAAGCTTTCATGGACACGTCCACTTCTTTGGACTTACAGCAGCAGAATTAGGTGTATAATATAATATAATATAAGTTTCATACCAAATATTCATTGGTTGTTGGATATGTGGTACATTTACATGCACTTATTTGGTTGGTGTTGTTTGAAGGCTGTGTTGCAAAAATTCCTCAAGAATCTGTTGCCTGTTTTCTGACTCTTGAGGAATTTTTATAACAAAGCCTTAAAACAACACCAACCAACTGTATTTCCCCTTCTGTCGTTTATGGTCTTGATGTCAGAATGTGTGAAGGTCTGCCCTTTATCGTGGTGATATAGTGTCATTGCTGAGGCTGTATCAAATTCCTGCAGTTTCCTGTGTGGGGTGGGTCAAGTGTCACTTATGCCCTGACATTTGACAAATTCAATGTTATTCTAACAAGAGAGGCTTTTCTAACCAGAGAAGATGGATCCCTCTCTTGTCTCTAATATTTCCTAGTACTTCCTTTCGGTTGGTATCTCTGTATCAGGGTTCACTTATTTTTTATTTGCTCTCCCCACCCCCAGTGATCAGATGGCATAAGTCCTAGAATGAACTAATCCATTCCCCTGAGTGCCCCTACCCACATCTTTCTAAGCCCCTGTCAGAAGCTTTTACTTTTTATGTGTAGTTAGGTTTACTCCAGTGTGTGATTCCTGGAAATGGTGTGTGATTTCAAGGAATAGACCAAGAAGCAGGCCTTAAGCTGTCAGTGCACTTTCCGCTGTCAATTTCATGTATAATCAAGATACTGTACCAGCAAACTAAAACCTCTACATGCTTATTATTATTAATTTTATTCTGCTAGATTATGCCCGATGCCCTGTATCAATTAGATCAAATTAACTAAAATATTTTCTTTGCCTTGTGCAGAGTGCCATTGAGAAACTGCTGGAATCCACACAATGCGGATTCAAAATACACCCATTATCCCGCAAGGAAGGCGTTAGTGATTATGGTTTCTAGCAGAGTTGATCCTTTCTTCCTCCTCTCCTGTCATCTTTGCTCTGAACATTTTTTATTTTTGCTATTTATTATAGAAGCCAGAGATACCCCACTTCCAAAGAGAGAGGAAAAAAACAAAATAAGAGATCTGTTTCTCTAGAAAAACAGATTTAAATTGCAAGTGTCACCTAGCTGGGAAGGTGGTCACTGATCATTTTTTTTGGGGGGGGGGGAATAATTGATTATTTAGCTATGTTTCTAGCAGTTAACCTTTTCTTTGCCCCTCCTCTGTTGTCCCTTCTCCCCCAAATGCTTCTACTGATTGGCCACTCCAAATGCCATCCATTTCCTCAAAGAAATGAACACTGACTCTCTAATTTTTTGTTTATACTGCAAGCACATGGACTTGTGAACTTTTCAAAACTGGAGGAATTTTAGGTGCTGTGTAGAAGTTTGATTTCCATTTTCAGCTAGTTAAAAGTATCCACTCAACACAAGCTCATCTCTCTGTGTCTCTGTTTGTGTCAGGCTACTGGCAGTATTCAGAACAGAAACACAGGATGTAAACAGCAAAGGACAACAATTTCCAAGCAATGTATCCATTGCCCGTAGCACAAGGTGTGCTGCAGTGTTTTAATCTAATCAGTTTATACGCCATTCTTGTCCTGCTGAACAAACTTCCTGATTGGTGTAGGTGCTCTTACATTTGAGCAGTTAAAGGAAGTTCTAGACTTCCCCATTCTTTCTCCAATCTGGCACTTGTCTATATTGGTCCCTACCATCTTTGGGGATGATGGACATGGTACACCAGTACATCTGGAGGATGTTAAACTCTCCTCAATGAAAGAGTTGGTAATGATTCATCTCTCAAAGGCTCTTGCTTTTGTGAATTCAAATATTGCCACTCTGGGTAATATTTACCCAGGGTTAGACTAGCCATGCTGTTCTTGCAATAGGCCTACTCATTGTCATTTCACCCAGGAAAAATAAAAATGAAGAAACATAGGTCTAATTAGCACAGAGATGGTGGTGTGCCTATATATCTGACCTGCTACAGATACAGACATCTAAAATCACCCGAGAGTCACACCCAGGCTATTCTAGTTCACTTTCTCATTTGGGACTCCTCGGATGATTTTTCTGCTAAATGTCCATTGGTTCACAACCCCCTTCTTTAACATTCTTCTCAGGCTGGCCCGTCATTATAGAGAGTTCTAGTTACATTTAAATGCTGGGAGTGTAGCCAAGAGCCCTGTAATTTGCTGCTCTGCCTCTCTCTGACAAGTGTCCATGTCTTGCCGTTTTGGTCTAAAATAGTCCCCTGGAATAAAAAGGCCGCTTTCATCTTGGTCACCCGCACTTGCTCTGGTTGTCTGTCCCCCACCCACCCACTCTGCTCCCTGGCCATGCATTCTCTTTGCCTACCACCGCTCCCCGCTTCCCACAAGAACAAGGCTATTTTAGATCCAGGATAATAGCAGTGGGTTTCGTTTCTTTGAAGCTCTCTGGTGGTAACCACTTTGGGGCACGGCTTTACCATCTGGCCCCATGTTCTCAGCTTCTTGGTTGGACGTCGGCAAGAAGCAGCAAGCACTGCTGGGAGCTTTACCACTCTGGTCTCTCTTCACTGGCTAAATATTGCAGGCTGTGGCTCTGGGAATGGGCGGTGCATTCACTAATATAGAACCCCTAATTAGCACCTTGACCGAGCAAAACAGATCAGCCAATAAAGAGCTCCTTGACTTTCAGCCTGTGTACCAACTCCCCCGTTTCAGGCTGTTTGGGACATACCTGACTTATTTTTGTATGAGTCGATTTAGAAAGAGAGAAGCTGGGCTTTTGACTTCAGTGCCTCCTTAACGGGGGAAGCCTAGGCATATTTGTTTGAAAATAAAAAACACTGAAATGTTTGTTGTTCTTATGAAAAGTCCAGTCCTTCCTATCTTATGGCAACCCTATGAATGAGTGGGCTCTAGATGTTCTGCCTTCAGGCAAGCTTTCCCTCCGTGAAGGACTTCCAGTGGACCCTCGTATAACAAACAGTTTGTATAACATAAAATCTGTGCAACATAACAAATTCCAGAGATAGGGGAAATTTGCTTAACAGAATCGCCTATGGGGCGAATCCATGCAACATAAAAATGGTCGCCATTAGGGATTACTCCGTTTTCAATGCATTCCTACGGGAAATTTGTACAAAGGAAAATTTTATTTGGAACGAATTAATTCCTTTACACAAGGTACCACTGTATATAACTTTACATGGATCACAATACATGATTGCACTGACTGATTTCATAAGACCACCAGTGTTTTCCATGTTGCTTTCCACCCCTCATAATGGATTTCTCTTTGTGCGTGCTCTTTGTAGCTCTACTGTTATTTTTTAATGTTCTAAGATGCCTCTTCTAATTCCCTGTTCTTAACTTGAATATGTCTTAAATGTTCTGGGCTGTATATTGCCCCTCATTATTGTAAGCCACCTTGGATCCTTTTCCAAGGAGAAAGGTGTGTGTGGGGAAAATATTTAAAATAAATACATAAAATTAATTCAGCCGGCCTTCAGTGCTCTTGCAAATTCACATATGTGGTTTCCTTCAGGGAGTTAATCCATCTTGTATTTGGCCTTCCTCTTTTCCTGTTGCCTTCAACTTTTACCAGCATTATTCTCTTGTAAGCATGTACAGTACTGAGCTATAAATCTTATACTGAAAACAGAGCAGCCTCTACCTGCTTGTCCCATGCTCAAAGTGACTATTATATCTAGTGCCAACTGTACAATGAGAGCAGTGCTTCTAATCTAGCTATTCTGAGTCATTATTATTTCAGATTTGGTAACCATTCCTAAAATAATTTGAGAAAGGCATGTGAACATGCTCCCTCACAGTCATTATGAAAATGGTGCCTGAAATGTTTGAGCAGAGCAGGATAGGGCAACCAGAGGGAATTTATGGGAGGGAAAGGAATCCATGAAATCTCAATGGCTCTTTTCCTGAATATGGCTGTAAACAAGACTTATGGATCCATTAGAACCCATTTCGAATCCATTTTCATATACTAGCAATTTTAGGCAGATCCGTGAACTGTACAGTTATTAGCTCAAAGAGTGCATTGAGAATACTAGTTGTCATTTGTGCTGTCAAGTTGGAACTGACCTGTAGCAACCCTATAAGGCTTTCAAGGTAAGTGAGGGACTTAAGTAGGGGTGTTACCAATTCCACTCCACCAGTGAGTTTTCATGGTTGAGCAGAGATTCATACTCAGGCCTCCTGAGTTCTAGTCTATCACTCTGTCCCATTTACCTACATGCGTGTACGTGCATGCTAAAATACAAATACATTTTAGAAGGTAATGGGATTTAGCCTGTCTTAAACATTTTCCTGGGGACTTAACAGCTTTAACCCATGCTTGTTTTCTCAGAGGGCAGCCTTCTGCATTTCAGTGACCTTGTTTCCAATGAGTGTATACAAGATTGCCAGCTTATGTCATGAGCATTTTTTCACTGTATCTACAGCACTTAACTCTCTGATGCTGAAATCCATGGGCCTTCAGTTTGGTTGCATTGTGCCCAATACATAAATACATGGCACAGGCTAAGACATGGAATAACATCTGGGGCAAAAGGGTCTCTTTATCAATCGGGCACTTCACCAGGTGGTTTGCTTTCCGCGAAGGCTAACAGACCCAAACTTCAAACCCAGCTAGAATGTCATCTTCCCTTCCACAGATGGAGTTATGTTTCATACTTTTCAGAGGCTTGATGTTTAGGTTTTACATATTACAGGTAGATACAGAGGTCCCACTGCAATGGTCCATGAGGGACATATGGAGACTTGTTTGTCCTCCTTGGGAAAAGACTTGGCATGGAAAGGCCGCTCTTGCACAAAAGCTCCAGACACTTATTGATCTCCAGTTTGGCACTCCGCTTCCCTTCTGAGGAGCTACTACGCCTGCCAATGTCACCCTTGTGTGACAAAAGAGAACAAAAGGTGTTGATTTTGCGTGTCCCATTATAGTCATTGGACGGCATGAATCCCTCTGATCTCTAGCTCTTCACTGGGTTTGTTCCAAACTGGGATCCAAACCAAACCTGGATGTTGGCGCGCAATCCTAGTTTTCAGTGCTGTCCAACAGTCCCTTAAATATCAAAAGAGCCACTGTACTATGAATGTTTATTCAGAAGGACCCCCGCACACACACACACACTTATTTCAATGGGTTACATTTGTGCAGAAGAGTGCAGTGCATGTATAAAATGACACTGGCACTTTGCAAACCATCTACACAGAGTTGGGGGTCAAGAATGGAGAGCAGAATTCCTTCCGCTGCTCCACCCAGGCATTACAGCCTTCTGGAGATAAGGGATTATGCTTTTGTGTGTGAGTTGTGTTTTAAAGATAGGTCTTGGGGTCTCGGACTGCCTAATGAGAGGGCAGAAAGCCTAATTTTATCTCTTTTTGCACACTTCCTCATGCTAAATTTGATGTTTGCATTAGTTCTGGAGGCACTTTCCATACATCCATAGCAGGAGTTCTGTATTTGCTTCGACAAAACATAGTTTCAAAAATGGGAGATAGGAGTTTAAATGTACCGTATGAAGTATCCTCAGTCACAAGTTCACAACAGAACATGAAGAAAGAGAGATGAGCAATATAGATAAAAAGTAACAGAGGTCCCACGATTGGAAAGGCTGACTTATGCAATTTGGGTCAGGGAGAACCAAGGCCAAAGCTCTGCTTGAGTCTCGTTTCCCTCCAGATTCGGCATCTGTGGTTTTGATGCCATCTTGTGGTTGTTTTGTTGACTTTCAAAGCTAAAAATGGAAATAAGCTACGCCTCTCAAAATCCTTTAAATAATTCTCTACCTTCACCAACTCCTCTTCATATACACTTCTAATAGCCCCTGGGGCATGCCTCAGACAGCATTTCACTCTGCAGGCAGAATGAATAGTGGTCTTCATTTCTGTGAAAGATCATGACTTACAATCTGTCCTGACCTAAGTGGACTCTGCAACCTGAAGGAAAATGCTAGGAAGAAGATTCTGTACTGATCATTCAATGCAGATTCCCGTTCTCTGCCTATGGAAATCCCCATTAATTCCTCACAATACAGCCCAATAATAACTCTGCCTGAGTAGCCATCAGAGGAGGAAAGCCAACATAAATGGAGTTAGAATTTAATGTAAATAATGAAGGTGATAAGTCTCAGAGTATTGTGAAGAGAAACCTTCTATATATTTTTTTGCATTTAAGTAATTTTATTGGGTTTTTTAGGGAGAAGAAGGGGGGAATGAGGAGGAGGAAGGGGGAATACATTATAAAAATTCCATTGAGTATATCAAGCATTTAACATATTAACAAATCACCACATAGTATCACAATACTAATAAGTTTGTTACTTCTTGCCATCTGTTTTTGGAAATCTGTGAAGAGAAACCTAATCATGATTTTTCAGGGTTAATGTCACTAGTGCTCGCCAGTAGATGCCATGCTGTGACATTCAGTTAACCGGTTGCACAGGACCCAGAATCAGAACATGGAACATTAAATTTTAAAAAATGAACAATGTGCATTACTGATGACTGTTGTGGGTTTTTCAAGCTGTTTGGTAGTGTTAACATGGCCAAACAGCCCGAAAAACCCACAATAGGTATCAGATCCTGGCTGTGAAAGCCTTCGTGAATACAGTGTGCATTACTCTTTATTTTGAGCCGGCCAGATGAATGTTAGTGTTGCTGCTACCACAGTTGAGATGGTAATGTTTAACATAAATATGCAGCTTTTAACTGGCAACATACCAACACTTTCCACCTGACTTGAAAACATGGAAGTACTGATTTCCTAAGATAAGATAAGATAAGATAAGATAAGATAAGATAAGATAAGATAAGATAAGATAAGATAAGATAAGATAAGATAAGATAAATCTTTATTGATCCCACATCTGGGGAAATTTACTTGTTACACAGCTCCCAATATAAAAAAACAAGTAAAGATGGCTAGGTGCACAAAAATTGTGTAAGGTGTGTGTGAGAGAGAAAAAATAGCTAATAGAGATAAAATAAAATAAAATAAAATAAAATAAGAAACCCAATATACAAATATTACACTAAAATTTGTATATAAAAATAAATATAAAGAGAAGCTACAATATACCCCATATGAATATGTTAAACTATATTGTTGAAGAGTCTCACACCAGTGGGAATAAAGGATCTGCGATAGCGCTCCTTCCCACACCGGGGATGTCTGAGTCTGCCACTGAAGGAGCTACGCAGAGCCTCCACTGTCTGGTGCAGTGGGTGAGAAGTATTGTTCATAATGGATGTCAGCTTGGCCAACATCCTCCTCTTACCCATCTCCTCCACAGAATCCAGAGGGCATTCCAAGACAGAACTAGCCCTCCTGACCAGCTTGTTCAGTCTGTTCTTATCCTGTTCAGTACTACCTGAACTCCAGCAGACAACAGCGTAGAAAAGAGCTGAAGCTACCACAGAGTCATAAAAAATCCGTAACACAGGCCTACATACTCCGAGGGACCTCAGTCTCCTCAGGAGATGGAGGCAGCTTTGACCCTTGAGTCCAGTCCAGGTTATTATTTAAGTGAACACCCAGGTTCCTGTATGACTAATTCTGATATTCCATCCTGAGGATACAAAATATGGAAAAAGATAGAAAACAATACTTTCTTTGTCAATTAGGACTGATAAAAAGAGGAGCATACAATTTTGGGGGGAAATCCTGTGACCTCTAAAAAATCCCTTAAATGTCCTTTAAAAGTAACTTGCAAAAATAATTGGGAATTATTGCAAGTTAGACCAATGACTTTTATCTTACTCAATATGTGAGTTCAGAAATGTAACTTGGGCTGTTTATACATGACCCCTAAACTCCGGGGCAAATGGCTCCCAGCTCCGGAGCTTAAAAATGTTTCCCCACCAGCTCCGGAGTTTACAGGAAATTAAGTGCGGCCCCGCCCACCTAAGCGCGTCCCAGCGCACTTTTCTTGTACCTGCTCTTAGAGGGTGAAAATTCTTTGATGCAGATGTGCCGGGCTCTCCTCGCTTCTTTTTGTTGTTGTTTTTTGCCTCCCGCCCCTTTAAGAGAAGGAATCAGGAAGTGACGGGGCTCGGAGCCGCTTCCACCGGCACCGGGAGGTAAGCCTTTATTCTTTTGTCCCTTTTTTCCCCTCCCTCCCCTCACAAGGAACTGCAGAGGGGTGGGGACGGAGGAACAGCAACGAACCCCCAAGATCTCTGGTCCGAATTTAAGGGGCCAGCGGATCTTAGGGGTCGTGTGAAAAGGCCCTTGGTTACTTTCACAATCATCTGAAAATGTTACCGGTTATAGGTAACTGTTACTTGTAACCAATTCCTTTGAAGATTTCAGAAGCACCTTGGAAATGCTAGCAATATAAAGTTAAAGAAATGGCTTCGTTTTATGAAGCCAGTCATAATCCATACTATGAAGTTAACAGGGAAAGTGTTAAAAGGAGGATTAGTTTCCTTCCCTGATAAGAGTGAAAAGAAAACCTCTTTTCATTTGTCTCATCTTAACAGAACCTTTCAACATTTACTCACTAGTCAGGCAGGAAGCTAGGCGTCTGATAAGAGTGGCAGTTAGAAATCCCAGATTTATTCCCATGGAACACACAATACAAGAGTCAGTGGCTCCACAGTGATGCTACATGTGGACATAGAACCATGGAATCATGAAGTTGAAAGGGGCCTACAAGGTTATTGAGTCCAACCCCCTGCAGGAAGACAAATCACAGGACACCAGCCAGGCAGTTGTCTACATTTCTCTTGAATACCTCAAGTGTTGGAGCACACGCCATCTCTTGAGGCAAAAGGTTCCACCGCCATACTGCCCTAACATTAAGGACGTTTTCCCTGATAGTAGTCAACCCAAATCTGGCTTCCTGTAATGTGAGCCCATTGTTGTATGTTCTGCATTCTGGGTTGATGAAGAACAGATGCTGCCCCTCCTCTGAATGACAAGCATTTGAAAAGTGCCACCACATCTCCCCTTTTCTCAAGACTAAACATGCCCAGTTCTTTCAGTCATTCCTCATAAGACTTGGTTTCCAGTCCCTTAATCACCCTTGTTGCCCTCCTCTGAGCTTGCTCCAATTTGTGGTTCAAGCCTAGCTAGATTCTTTTGAATTTTGTTTATGCCTTCCAGGGTATTAGCTATTTCACTCAATATTGTGTCAGCCACAAATCTGATTCACAGTCCCTGCACCCCCTGATTCAAGTAATTAAAGAACAGTTGAAGAGCACAGGGCCCACAACTGAGCCATGGGGGGAACCCCACTTGTTTCCTTCTCCCACTTTGAGAAGGAGCCATTAATCATTGCCCTCTGAGTATGATTCTGTAGCCAGCTATGCATCCCCCTGACAGTTGTGGCATCCATCCTACAGCTAGTGAGCTTGCTACTTAGAATATCATGGGGCACTTTGTCAAAAGCTTTGATGATATACTATGTCTACAGCATTCCCTCTGTCTATCAGGGAGGCAACAGGTTCCACTGCCTGATTTAAAAAATGAGTTCAGATTAGTCTAGCAGGATTTGCTCTAGACAAATTTATGTTGGACAGACCATGGAGCTCCAAAATACTGGCTCTGTGCCACTATTTTCTGCTTGGTAAGGCTTTGTAGTTCTCATACTTGTCATAGGATAAGTAAAGCAAAGGATGAGTATTAAAACAAGCTGAATTTAGAATAAGTCAGTAGATGTTTTCTGGATCCATCCATCAGCTGTGGGGAAGGAGACACTCTGCCCTGAAACAGAAAAGCAGATACACTGTACAGACGGTTGTCTAAACCAGCAGTTCTTAAACTGGGAGCTGTGGCAAGTGTATGCCAGGGGTGCTGCAACAATAATATTTAATTTAGCAATTTAGCAGTAGAATCTGTTTTTATAACATGACAACAACATTATCCCCTTATCTATGCTACGTCTGTCTCTGTGAGTCTACATTCTCAGCGTATGCTTACATAAAAACAGATACAGTAGCAAACTTTCTGGGTCAAGTGATTTGAGGGTAAAATTACAGTAACTAAACATCCCATAAACATAAAGAAAATAATAAAAAATTCACCCAAACAGTTTCATTCATCGCATTAAAGACAAGTGAGCATTAAATTTGCACTGCTTTTCTTCTTTTCCTAAGTATTCAAGTGTAGCTGTGCTGTGAATTTTTTTTTAGCCCAACAAGGGTGCTGCAGCGAAAAACGTTTGAGAACCACTGGTCTAAACCAATAACACATTCTACAATTGTGCTCATTTTCATCTTCTCTACTGGAGAGGATACCTCGAGATGTTGCTGAACTGCGACATCAGCCATGTCCCCATCATTGACTTTCACAATTGAAGCTGATGGGAGTTATAGTCCAATAACTGGAGAGAGAACCACCTGTTGCTGAGCTCTTCTATACAGCTGAGTTGGGGGTTGGGATCAGTATCACATTCCCTCCCCAACATTCTCCTCGGCATCTGTCAAGCCCCATCTTACCCTCTTCTCTCTCTCTTGCCTGCTTCTCTCTTCTTCTTTTGCACAGGATGGGAGAAGAGAGAAGACTGTGCAAAAATTCAGGCACGCCTAGTTCCAGCTTCAGATGGCATCTGCCACAGAAGGTTCTGATGACTCCTACACCAATGTTTTCATGCCACTCAGAGCATTTCAGCAGTTAAACCTTTGTTTCTAATTTTAAGAGATTGATCTAAAAGCAGAAGCATCTTAAGCAGAAAGCAAATCTTCTGTGGTTGAGACCAGCAACATGCAATGTTGACATCACGGCTACAGAGAGAGATGTCTTACCTTCCTTCAAGGGGAACCGCTCTCCTGTTCCTGCCAAAATGGCTTCCAGATTAGATGATGGGAGGTCAGAGGAGGACTTTGTCACTCGGATGGTGATGTTCTCTTTGGTGAAGGCGAAATCCAGCTTGCAACCCAAATAGCACACTCCGGTGAGCTTGAGCGCCTTGACATCATCCGGAAAAAGAGGGTCAAATTTCAGCCTCTTCTTGGTGATTCTAACAAAGGTTGAAATGAGTCAAAGGTCACAATAGTAAATCCTGCAGGTTTACTTTTATGCTAGGTCAGGGCTCCTCAAACTATGGCCTGTGGGCCAGATGCAGAACTCCAAGGTCCTTAATCCGGCCCACCAGCCATTGCAGAATCCGCGCTCTCCCCCCCCCCCCACACACACTTAAACTGAAAACTCCCCATGCAGCAGCAATTGCTGCTGCTGCTGCTGCTGCCTCAGCCACCAATGCAAGGGCAAAGCCCGCCGTTGCCTGTAGCATCTTGGGGTGTGTATGAGCAGGATGGCCCCTCCCGTACCCCCTTGGAGCCGTGGGAAAGGAGGGGTTGGTGTGCTGGCCAGCAGGCAAGGACAGCAGTATTGGGGTGGGGCTGGGGGTTAATCAGGATGGGCCCTCTCCTACCCCCTTGGAGATACAGGAGAAGTGGAGTTGCCGTTTGGGCTGGCAAGTGAGGAGAGTATCGCTGGGACGAGGGGGGGCGGGGTGAATTGGGTTGGGCCTTCCCTGTCTCCCCTCAGAGCCATGCTGGGGAACTGCAGGGTCTGGCCCCCAACAGTGTCTGAAGGACAGTGAACTGCCCCCCTGTTTAAAAAGTTTGAGGACCTCTGTGCTATGTCTTCATATATACCTTTTCTTGAGACTTGGCAACTAAAAAACAGCGAATGGTTCCTTTCGCTCATCACCTTGGCTCCTGTCACTAATTTGTTTGCCTGTTGGGGATGACCCCCCCCCCCAATTCAAAACAGCTCTCCAATTTCATTCTTGCCACAACTCTCTAAGGTACATCAAATTCTGAGAGAATCCGTCTCTCTCAATATTGGGACTGGTTCAGTGACATTCAGCGAGTGTCATGGTTCAGTGGAGAAATCAGACTGATTCTCTCAAGCAAAAGTCCAGGACTGTAACCACTGCACCACAATGACTCTTGATCAGTTTGGTGCAGTGGTCAAGCATTTCCAAAAGTTCTTAATGTACAGTATCTGCTTGTGGAATTCCAAATTAATCCCGTATTAACTGAGTGAGAGACACAGTCAGATACGGGGAAGCAATGGTTAGTTCTAAAATACAGTTTAATATTAAAACCTAAACAGGGAGCAGAGCTCAACAGTACAACACAGTATTGTACCATCACTGCTCTCTGTGGCACCTGAAATAAAACCCAAATCCATTTAAAACTGTAGGGTCACAATGTGAATGCAGAAGAGTAAAGGGATAAGGGAAATGTCAGTGGGCAAAATCCTGTTTGCGTAATTACATTGGCTTAAACTGAATCTAGATGCCAGAAATAAATGATTTAAACAAATCAAATGCTTTCATGCCCATACTGTACATCACAATATTCAGGTCCTAAGGTTCACTATGGCTCCCTCTTGCCCTGTAGAAGACTGGTGGATTTTTAGTAGCCCAAAGTCATTCCTGAATCACTACCTCTGGTCCTACTCCTTGTAGCAGTGGTGATTCTGGGGCCTAAAGGCTCCGTAGGACAAAAGAGGATGGATGATGTGGAGATATGACAAGAAGCTTTAATTGGTTAAATGGAATATTTACTTTGCCTGAATCTGGTTTATGCCAGTGTAACTACAGGACCAGGATTTTGCCCACGGTCTAAGAAAAGGATTACTAAAACGATAGCTCAGTGGGTTGGTGCACATGGCTGTGGAGCCAGGGGGTGGGAACTCACATCCCCTCTGTGCCTCCCAGGAAAAGGAACAGCCACAAACACAGGAGTGTGTGTAGCTAACGTGGCAAGTGGCCCTCTCAGTTGTGTGGCTTTAGGCAAGCTGCCATGGTCCCGGAGCACCACCAGAAGGAGGGACTGGTAAACCACTTTGGATGTTTTATACCTAGAAAACTCTGGGAGGTTTGCTCTAAGTCAGTGTTGGCCAAACTTTGGCCCTCCAGATGTTCTGGACCACAACTCCCAGAATCCAAGCCTGTATTGCCAATGACAAAGGACGTTGGGAGTTGTGGTCCAAAACATCTGGAGGGCCAAAGTTTGGCCACCACTGCTCTAAGTACTTGACAACAACACACACACACATACACACCGAAAATTAGACTGGGCAGACCGACTTGCATAAGCAAACAATATAGATTTAGGAAGGAAAGCTACATCAGGAAAAAGAAGATGGCTAGTTGGACACCAATAGAACAAAGGAAAAAGAATCATAAAAGATGTCAGCAAAGTTCTTTTGCAAATTGGGATCAGAAAGTGCTGGTGAGGTTCTTGCCCAGTGCAGCATAAAAATTGGAAAGGCACCTGGAGCCACTTCTGGGTCAACATCGCTACCTGGCCCACTAAGATTCAGACATAGTAAAAGCACTTTTCAGGCATCATAGCCTCTGGTTTGAGTACATGATCAGAGGGGAGGGCCTAGTCCCACCATACAATAGAAATGTTATGTGTAGATGCAGGCTCTGCAGGTCAGTAGGATCTTCCTATTTGTTTGACCCATTGCTTCTCCCTTGAGCAAAGTGAAGGGGGTTGAAGCTAGGCAATCCCTTCTAAGCCTCTACACAAAGCTAGAGGTTACAATACTTGGGGCTGAAACCAATCCCAACCCACACTGCCCTTACATGGTGCTGTTGAGCCTACACTACCTGGTTTTTATTTATTTATTTATTTATTTATTTATTTATTTATTTATTTATTTATTTATTTATTTATTTATTATTAGATTTATACCCCGCCCATCTTCCCGTAGGAACTCTGGGCGGCTTACAAAAGTCAACAGCAACTGATCACACAATGAAGGACAATAACAACAAAGTAAAGCAATGACTAAAACAGCTAACAACTTTTCTTCTAGTATTTGAATTGCCCAAATGGCTTGAAATGAACCCACTCTGGACTTGATCTGGACTCAATACGATCTGCTTGGGACCTCAGGGGAATCAGTTCAAATAATCCCAACTGGGATAAATTGGCTGCACACACACAAACTCACCTTCAGGCACACCCCAAGGCAAAATCAACAGCATTACACTACAGAATATAGGTGACTTTTCACCTAGTGCAACTAAGATTGGGTACAGAAATCATTTGATTTGCAGTTATTAAGAGCTCCCTGTCCCCCTGTTCTAGGTTCTGAATCTCCCTTGGAGTCCCTTTTGTCCTGAGGAGGCCTTTGGAAGCTTCGGAACGGAGGTGGAGAAAGAGCCCGTACAAGTCAAAAATCAGTGCTGGAAAATGAAAACCATCCTCATCTGCACACTGACGTAATGTGTACTTCAGCTCCAAGCATGGGGCTTTAGCTACATAGCGTGGGAAGCTTAAGCCAGCATGAGCATCAGATGCAGCCAACACAGGAGCAGAAAGCTGAGGTGCAAGTTGATTTCACAAGCCATTCTGTGGATTTCGCCTCCAAAATTATCCATTAGCTGTTATGATAACAGCCTCCTGCTTTTCTAAGAATACACACATTTATAAATATGTAAACATTGTATCTCTCTTGCAATTAGGACTGGGACTCCCAGGCAGAGGTGAAAAAACAAACGGCAGAGCCAAACAGATTCCTCTGCTTCCTTGCATGTCCCACACTGAGGGATTTTCTGCACTGGGTTTATTTTGTATATATGTATTAGTCCTTTCCGGTTGTACTTCCTAAACCCCAAGTTGTTCTCTTGGTTAATTTTGCCTGTGGTATCCATGTCAATATTGACTCAGCTGCTTTCTGACTGCTGCTGGGAGTGAATTTTGAGGCTCTAGGCATGTTCCCCACACTTGCTTACTGCAAAGACATACGTAAGATATCATTACATCTGAATAAGAACTGTGCTCCTCTTCCCACCTTAGGCCATCTAATAAGCCACATCCACCCTGCTCCAGGGAGAGAAGCTTTTTGTTTCAGTATCTCCTCAGAGCTGAACACTGGCACTGATCTGAAATGTCAGTGGCACACACATAGAGCTTCAGATCATAAGAACATAAGAAGAGCCATGCTGGATCAGGCCAAAGGCCCATCTAGTCCAGCTTCCTTTATCTCACAGTGGCCTCACCAGATGTGTCTGGGAGTGCACGAGACTAGATATCTGTCTCCTGATACCACACTCCTGCATCTGGCCCTTGAAGTACCCTGGTTTTAAGCCTAGAGATTGCACATCTCCATCATGGTTTGTAATCTGTGATGGACTTTTCCTCCAGGAATCTGTCCAACCCCCTTTTGAAGGCATCCTTGAATGATTAACCCCCAGAATTCTCTCGCTGGGGCATTTTGGGAGCTGCAGTCCAAAATGTAAGCTCCCTCCCCCAGGCTTTTGGACAAAACCAAGCCTTGTTTTGTGTGACTGAAATACTCTTTGGGTTCAGGTAAAGGTAAAGGTTCCCCCTGCACATGCGTGCTAGTCACGTCCAACTCTAGGGGCGGGTGGTCATCTCTGTATTCAAGCCAAAGAGCCAGTGTTGTGCAAGTCCATGGCCACGTGGCTGGCATGGCTGCAAGGAAACACTGTTTCACCTTCCCGCTTTTTACGGCGGTACCTATTTATCCACTTTCATTTACATGCTTTCAAACTGCTAGGTTGGCAGGAGCTGGGGTTATCAGCGGGAGCTCGCTCCGCTGCATGGCACCCGGGATTTGAACTGCCGAGCTGTTGACTTTGCAGCCAACAGTTTTCGGAAGCCTTAGTCCACTGAGCCACCACCCCCCTATACCCATCATGCCCCTATATCCACCATATATCCATCATAAATCTCCATACTAGTGGATATGCAGGCTTCACAAACAGCCAGGCCTCAATCCAACATTATTTCTTCTCTGAAAAATGAGCATACCCTCTCTAATAGACCTAGTGACAGTGGCCAGAATAGCTGGAAGTCAGGTATTCTGTGTGTATCTCAGGCCTGCCCAAAGTCCGGCCCGGGGGCCAAATGCGGCCCGTCAGGTCATTCTGAGTGGCCCGCAGCTGGCTGGCCCGCCCCTCCCTCCCCCTCCTTCACGCAAACATTCCCGTGTGGTGGTCATGGCTCCCTGTGCTTCCTTTGGTCCCCACCTTCCTTCCTTCCTTCCTCTCTTGGTTTCCACCTTCCTCCCTTCCCTCCCTTGTTCCCTGCCTTCCTTCCTGCAGGTGGGGTTGCAAGGGGTCAGTGGGTGGGGCTTATGGGTCAGTGGGTGGGGCTTGCAGTGGAGTGGCAGGGTCGGGGAGCAACCGGCCCCTGACACATTCTCAGGCATCAAATCTGGCCCTCCTTACAAAAAGTTTAGGCACGCCTGGTGTATGTGTATGTAAAGGGATGGGGGAGGGGGAGGGGGAGGGGGAGGGAGGGACTTACTACCATGGTGAGTGCTCAGCCTCTCACTTTTACTGCTGTCTCTTGGAAATTAAGATGAGGAAGCTAGCCACAAAATGCCTGGCCAGGTGGGACAACTTGGCAATTGCCTCTGAACTGTCTCCAAGCCAGGCTGCAGTAGCTCCTTGAGACACAATAGCAAGACTGTTGACACCAGTGGGCATTGAAGGGTTAGTCTTTCTTAGTCTGTTACTAGAGATGGGCACTTACCACATTTCAGTGGGGCTTGGCAGATTGCATCCACCTGTGGGCACCTACTCGGAGGAGGTAGGGCAGCCTGCGGCACGGCTTCTGAAGGGGCACCTGTAGAAAGAGGTGCCTGCACAACACCTATGGGCCCAATTTATGAAATCCCGCCAAAACACTAAACCCCAGTAAGTGCCATCTCTATCTGTTACTTTCAGTTTTGCTTTCTGTTTGCATGTTAAGCCTAAAGTACACCAAGCAAAGAGGCACAAAACATGTGCCTTTATTGCTTGCAGCCTTGATTTTAGAGAGGACATCAAGTGATCTCAAAAGTTTGCACACTGCTTCTGGACTTTTTTTGGTTAGCATAATAAAGATTCTCAGCTCACTAAGGCTGTTTTTACACGACCCCTAAAATCCGCTGGCAACTTAAATGCAGATTCCCCCAACATGGTTTTTGTTCTGCTTCCTGTGTTCCCACCTCCCGCACTCTGATTTTATTGCTTCTGTCTGCAGTGAGGGGAGAGAGAGAAAAATGCAGGCTCACCTCCGCCTGCCCTGGGCAGCAGCTAATTGTTCCAGCCCATTAGGATTCCTGTCTGTTAAAAGGGGGGGGGATCCAACAAAAACAAACAAAAAGCGGAGGAGGGCCAGGCATGCAATGCTTTAAAAGAGCAACAAAGAACAGCAACAAAGATTTTACCTCCTCCGCACCAGGTACTTGTAAAATGCGCTGGGGCACACTTAAGTGGGCGTGGTCGTACTTTTTTTAAAAAAAGTCTGCTGCTGGTGAGAAAACAATTTTATGCTCTGCATCTGCGAGCATTTTGCAGAAGATTTTAGGGGTCGTGTAAAAGCAGCCTAATAAGGGTTTTAGAATTTGTCTCTGAGCCAGCAGGCTTTTGTTTTTATTCAAGCCAAGCTCCTTTCATAGTAATGTTGAATTCATCCTATGCTTCTTGCCTTGTTCTTGCTTTGTTCAGATGTATTAATGTTTGGTCAAAATGCATTTTTATTCCTCCCACAATCAAATGGGGATACACTTTGACAAGTGAAGTTGAGCTGCTTCTGGCAACCAGCTGTTCAAAAGGGACCCACAGAGATAACCAGCTAACAGACTGCAGCCCGCTGGCCTCTTGGAGGCACTCTTGTGCCTTTCCTCTTTGGTCAAGACCAGGCACGTCCAAACTTTGGCCCTCCTGATGTTTCGGACCACAACTCCCAGAATTCCAAGCCCGTATTTCCAATGGCAAAGGACTAGTTGTGGTCCAAAATATCTGGAGGGCCAAAGTTTGGACATGCCTGGTCAAGACCATCAAAAATGTGGTGAAGATGTCGTGGTAGTGGTGGTGGATGGTGACGCATCTTCTTAAGAGAGACAACCCGGTGGAATCTACACATTAACCTCTGTCCTGGTTGTCAGTTTTTTTCTAATGCAAAACTTCAAAAAGTTGCTTCTTTGGATCGCATGTCCCTGAATCCCCGAATGATCACAGCCACTCCCCATCCAAGCTCATCATTTTTTAAAAATTATGGCACATTTCGGGCTCTAAAGTTTTGTACCTGAATCCTGTGTATCCGAAAAGGATGGCTTGCAGAAATCCACCCATCCCTGTCAAGAAGTTCACGGCTCCTGATCCATCCACGTTCTCTACCCAGATCTGAGGAAGTCAGGGGAAATGAATTACTGAAGGATGATTGGGAGAGGTGGGGGAGGAACCTATAGTAAGGCAACTGGGGATGGGTAGAAGGGGCATTCTGCCTGACCGACCTTGAACGGCTCAGTGATATTGCTGAAACACTTGCTCAGCTGCTGTTGCCCTCTTTCTGCCTCTTTCAGCTCCAGCCAACCAATAGCAAACATGCTCTGCGGGGAGAAAAGGAGATCAAAGCTGCTGCCATCACACCCACTTGTAGGGAGATGTGCAAACAAGAGCACAGCTCTATACCTGCCATACTAAAAACATTTGGTTCCTTCCCACCCACCCCCACCCCTGCCGAGACCGGCCTCTTACCCAGGTCATGGCTGGCCCCTGAATGTCAGTCACGGGCTCATACATCTCAAGGTCATTCCTTCTGGTTTCTGGGTCCATGGGATACATGACAGGGTATCCAAGCAAGATCACATCGGCTTGTTTCACTTGCTCACCTGGGGGAAAGAGCACACAGGCAAAGCCCAAGCATGACCTAGGTATGGGAGTGACTGTCAGAGGAAATGGACCGCCGTGGTCCTGGGCCAGATTATTTTGGGCGACAAGGAGAAGGCAGATTAGCAGCCCCCACCACCAAGTGTAAGTGTGTGTGTGTGTGTGTGTGTGTCTGTGTGTGTCTGTGTGTGTCTGTGTGTGTCTGTGTGT
>JAHTLZ010000016.1:77479899-77507701 GCA_023846285.1 Phrynocephalus versicolor
TGTGTGTCTGTGTGTGTCTGTGTGTGTCTGTGTGTGTCTGTGTGTGTGTGCTTCCCTGGATGTTGCCTGGCAGGTTCCCAAGATGGTGGCAGCGACAGTGAGGTGGAAGAGGTGGAAGAGGAGGAAAAGGTGAGCTGGGCTGTGAAGTAAGGAGACAGAAGGAGAGGGACCCCCACCCCCACCCCAGCACCGGCCAGGCAGGCAGACAGGTAGGCAAGCATGGTGAGCCTGGGCTGGTGGAAAAGCGGGGGGGGGGGGGCTTGCAATGCCAAGCAGGCTCAGGAGAGGAGGGGTTGCTCCTGCTGGGAGGGGAGGGGTGAAAGGAGGAGCAGGTGGGGGAGGAGAGGGGGCCCTAAAAGAGAGAGCCACCACCGTCACCACCACCGCTGCTGCTGAAATGTGTGTGCGAGCGCAAGTACGCACGTGCATGCCCGCCTGCGCACTCTGCCTCTCTCCTCCCATCCCGGGTGGGAGCAGACAAAATGTGACAGCTCTGAACCATGGCCTTGCATTCCTACTCTTCATTTATTCAAGTATCCTGCCCAATAGCCAGTGATATCAGTGGGAGACAGACAAAAACACAATACTGAACAATTTCAAACAACTGAACAAGGTGAAACAGTGCGGCGGAGTCCACAGTCCTCTGAAACCATGATCAGGAATCCTCAAAACCTTGGGTGGGAGAGCCACATATTAAGTTGGTGCCCATTTGGGTACAACGTGCTTTTGCACATGAAATGGAGTCACTATTGAATTGTCATCATTGGACAAGCCACCTGATTTATCCTGCAGCCAACACAGAGGGCCAGCTGGATCACCATTTTTCTCCTGAACCAACTCACCTGGGCAATAGCCATCATACTCTGGGTGGAAGTTCCTGCTTTTGTCAAAGGGTATTTTAATCTTCTTCTCAACCTCCCTCCACTCTTCAGGAATGGGAACACGCAACTGTGTGCCCAACTCAATTGCAAAATTCAAACTGGAAGGCAGCAGAAAAAAAGAGACAATGAGGCTAGACTGGCAGAGAGAAGCAGGAAGTTTATAGTAATGGTTAATGTCTAAAACAGCAAAACGCAGAAGTCAGATGTTCTCAGAACCAAGAAGTTTTTTGAGGTGGAGCTACTGTTTGATTAATTTAGAAGAGTTCTCATGTGTCTTCACTGTTGCAGTTCAGCTTAGAAGCTAGACTTGTTAAACAGCAGGCTTAAATTGGGCCCCATTGAAATTATACTGTGCATTCTGAAAGCTATTGCGGATTGCGTTGCACTTATTACAATATGCTATTACAAGTCAAATGCTATATGTACAGAGGGCTTAAAAATAATGACAGTATAAAAATGCCACTCTGGAAATGTACACTGTGCCTAAGAAAATGAAGTTTGAACAATAATGCAGCACAAGTCACTGTAGGTCGGTCAACCAGCCAGTTATCTATCCAAGCCTGAAAGCAAGGGTTATGTAAAATAACATCACCTCACGAAGTAAATAATTGAGATATTAAAGGAAGATTTTCTTAGTAAGCTAAATTTTGAGCATGGACATGTAAACATAGATCAAGAAAAATGGAAGCATGATATTCAGGGGGGAAATTTCTAAATCATCTAACTAGTGAAACTGAGGTCCTGCAAACTGGTACCTGACCAAATTTAGTCAACAAAGGTTTGCTTTTTTGCTGTTTTCAAGATGCTGCAAGTGTCCAAGGGAACAAATCAAAAGGTCAGTCATGTTCTCCTGCATTGGCGGTTTGCCTTCGTAGTAATTTGGTGCAAATGGAAAAAACAATGTAAATTCTCATAGAAACTTTATATATCAGACACACTACATCAGGTGGCACTCTGTGCCACTGGAAAGACTCAGTGGTTGACAATTGAAGAGATAGGTAGACAAAGGAGAGAAATAAAAATTATAGGGAATTCAAAAAGAAATGTGATGATACACACTGGTTACCAAGAAAAAAGATGCCAGGCATGAGCTGTCAAGAAAGCAGCAGAAGCCCACAGCTAGGCTGAAGATGTCTATGACATGTCACACTTTCTCTGCAACCTATGCGTGAACCCACAGGCAAGGGTAAACATGTTTAGGAATAATCTGGCCTGTCTCACCAGGTTACTCATACACATGTTCAAACCCATTATATGATTTCATACATAGGCTGCAGAAAAAAAATACATCATAAAAACCCTCCTCCTCCCCACAACACACACACATTAAAAACTCATATATTTTCCTCCATAGATGCAAATTGACATATGGGTGGCTTGGCTTGGTGAAAACACTGGTAAATTATTTTCTTATGTCCATGAATGAAAAGGCTAAGTAACATATTTCCATTACACAGATTTTTACTTTTTTAAGATATATGTCTCTGAAGATTAAAAACTCTTGTTTTCTTGGTTTTTTTTTTTTTACTGAGATGTGATTTAAATTATTGTCTACAACTTCTATTGCTGAAAAGGCTTATAATGGATACAAACGTAAATTCTACCTACAACCTAAGTTAGGGTCATAGAGTCATAAACGAATGGAACTGGAAGGGAGTCTATCCCCCTCCCCCCCAAAAAAAATCAAAATACATCTCATAGATGGTGTGGGTTGCCTCCTGCTGCAATATTCTTTGCCTTGCCCAAATCCATGTAAACGTTCACACTTGGAAATCTTAGTAGAGTAAATTAATTTCAGCTATTATTAAAGAATTCAACTTTTAAACACAAACCCTGAGCTAATACTTTACACTTTTGGGGAGAAAAGGCCTCAAATAATAGTTCCAGTTGTATTTCTTCTAACATTACTACTTGTCCCCTCTGGTGCCACAACCTCTTCCTTGTTATATAAGTGGGTTTCAACTGTACTAAACAAGGGGTTCCATATCACTGACTGTAAAATTTGCTTTTATCAGGGTCGTGTTTTTTTAAAATAAATGCACACAAGGTTTTAGGATAACATCTTAGCCTTTGTACATTTTGTAGTTCTTTCTCTAAAATGTATGATTTCCACCTGAGGGACATGTTTAATCTTGAGCCCAATTTGTCTTAGTAAATTAACAAGTTACAACAGAACTTGAAGTGTGACATTGATAACTCTAAAATGTAGGTGGGCAGAAAAGCAAAGCAAACAATGCAGAAAAAGCTTTGGATGTCATGTTGTCTGGGGCCACAAACCTCTTGGGAATGTGTTTTGTATTTTGTAACCCACCCAGACATTTGCGGGAGGGGATATAAAGAAGTTTAAAAATAGAAGAAATTAATGGGCTCCGTTTAGCAGCAATGCATTCTGGGCCAGAATCCGAGGCAGAAAATTACTACTTGGAAGGAATGTGACATTATTTAAGGCAGGAGACTTATCGCTTCTCAACAGTAATAATACACATTATCTGAACTTGGCAAAGATCCCAAAGGGGTAATTTCAAGCACTCAAAAACGGGTGTGTGGTTTTAGCCAAATTCAACACGAACTTTGAAGTGCGTGGCTAAAAATGTTCCCACCTGCTGCCACTTCCCTCGGTGTATCTAGTCTACAAGCTGGGAGATTGATTTATTCATTCGCAGTCACTATTCTGTTTTCTATCTCTCTCCCTGCCACACTCTCTCTCTCACACACACACACTCAAGACAGTGAGGCTAGGTGCTGAACCTGTCACAATATGTAAAAGTTGACAAATATATGTAATGTATATTTAACAGATGGAAAAGAGAATTGTAAAATGGAGGCAGTTAAATCTCCAGTCTCATGATGTTATCCACAAGTGCAAGGGATTAGTAATCACCAGCATGTTGTGATTAAGCACAAATGGAATAGTTTATAACATCATGGTTGCATCAGATTGAGATAAGTGATGACTCATATCTGATAGAGTCTGTAACTGTATATAAGCACTAGCTTGTATCATGTCAGACTGGGTCTGTCTATGGTGAGAGACAGTACCCCACACTCTGTTGCTTGTATATATTGCTTGGTATTTTGCTGTTTGTATATTTTGATGTATATATGGAATATAAGAGTTTTACTCTAATCCATGATTTGTCATTCTGTGTGTTATTTCTAAGTTCTGCTATATGCTTATATCAATTTAACTACACTTTATTCCACGTCTTTCTGCTGTGTTAACCTGCTGCTTAAAGATAAGCCGTTGATAGAACCGGAGGAGGTGGCGCTCCTGCCTCCAACCCTTCGCCTCTGGAAAAGAGGCAGGCAGTAAGAGGTTGGCTCAGGGTAGCCTGAGATGGGCCAACGCCCACATGGCTCCACAGTTTGGGTGTTGTTTGAGTTTGCTTTTTCGTATTTTTATACAGTGGTACCTTATATAAAGGAATTAATTCATTCCAAATGAAATTCTGTTAAGCAAATTTTCCTGTATACAAATTTCCCATAGGAATGCATTGAAAACGGAGTAATCCCTAATGGCGACCATTTTTATGTTGTATGGATTTGCCCCATTGATGATTCTGTTAAGCAAATTTCCCCTATCTCTGGAATCTTTTACGTTGTCCAGATTTTATGTTATACAAACCGTTTGTTATACAAGAGTACACTGTATATCCTTTATTTTACTGGTTTATTTAATCACTAGGCTATCATAATCCAATCACTGCTTGCTCCTTCATTTGTTCTGTCATGGTTTTGCACTGTGCTTTTTAGGATCTGTGCTTTTTCCATTAACATGTCTTCTGCCATTGCAGAAAAGAAGCACACAGACTTTCACAGAAATCAAAAACAGAAAAATCACAACACATACATGGCCTCTGCCTGTGTCTGTTACTGAGCATAAATTAGGAAAAGCAGATACAGAAGAGACTGGAGAGCCAATGTTGGTGGGTCTAGTGGCCCTCTCTTACCTCCTCTGGGCAATGGCATTGGTATAAACGGAGTTATTGACAGCAGAGTGGTACTCATCTGGAGGCAGGACACCTAAAAGAAGGCAGACACCTCAGAACAGAGAGGCACTTCCAACATCTCCTGCCCAAAAGGGCCACGAGGAATGAGTTAGATAGAAACAAATATTCCAAATCTGAACAGAGCAATGTCATGCTACTGAGCAGCAGGGGAAAACAGCAAATTCTGAGAAGTTTTGCATAGTAGCCTCTGGAGAGTAAACAAGGTGACAACAATTTCTTGGTCAACTTCTTGGCTTTAGGAAAGAGGCCAGCAATCATCTGCCACCTGAATAAAGGAAGGGGTGATTGTAGGGATTCCTTCGCCTGAAAGCCCTTGATATGCCAATCTCCCAGACCAGCTGAGGGGATTAGTGGCGATAGGAATGTAGAGGCCTCATACACAGATATTCTTTTTGGTGCCGTGCTTCGGATGGATCGGGGAGAGTCAAGTCTCTAACTCCTCCCTCCTCCCCTCGCAGGCTCTTTTTATTACCTCTCACAAATCATAAATACGTCAGCAGAGAACCATCCAATGATTATACAACTTGTATTCCCTGGTCATGCTCAGTTTGCCAGCTTATTACCCAATCAGAGATTGTTATTGTTGTGACGTATAGACATACTGATTGTCTGAGGCTTCTCAGTACTAGGCTGGCAAAGCATAGGAGTTAGATCCCCACAGGTGATTGTGTGCCAGTCCGGCATTTGAGATCCCCAGCAGAAGCTCTGAGGTATGTCCTACCACCTCAAGAGGCTATCTCGGTGAATGTACAAAATGAGCTTCCTCTGTGAAACTCCTTCCCAAGGACCATCTGGCTGACTCTGTTCCTCTTGAGTTTTCAGTAAACATCCAGGACTCTGGTATTTTCTGTGTCCTTTGAAATGTTTAAAACTGTTTTTAATTAACTTTAAAAAACATTTCAAACCTGTTTTGAAGAACAACTTTGATCTGTGCTTTAAATAAATATTTTTCTGTATTTTCTTTCACTTTGGACATACTTGCGAGCAAAATAAATGCATACATACGTAAGCATGAAAGAATGGAGGGAATCTATGGATGGATGGGAAAGAACAGCTTATGGGAGACTCAAGGAAATGTAAAATATATCAAAGAGAACCAAGAGAGTAGGGTGATTTGAGTGCGTGGCAGGTATTTGGGAGACCAATCTCAAGTCCCAATTAAGCCATGAAACTCTCTGGGTGACCTTGGAACAAATGCTCTTAGCCTGACCTACCTCACAGGGTCAGTCCAAGGATAAAGCAGGGAAGAGGCCCATGGACCTACCCCTGAGTTCACTGGAGGAAAGGCAGAAAAAATAAATCTCATTTATTGAGCAGAATAAATAAAAAGGTGTACTGCTCCCAGAAGATGAACTGGTTTTAACGGAGAGACTGGACTTCCTCTGATTTACCATTGAGCTGATAGTTCTGTTCTTCTGGGCTCCATTCCACTCGGCTGCACCAGTACTGAGCCACAGCACGGACAACCTCCCAGCCACCTTCCTCCTCGAAGAGTTTCAAGTCCTATATGGGGACAGAGAGAGAAAACAGAGCTGTAGGCCATCGGGTGGGATTTTCCCATCTTAGAACTGGCTGAAAAAGAACAGCTCAACGGAGGGCTGGGGAATATGTGACCTTCTGAGCTTTGTTGGATTCCAGCTTTCAGCAGTCCCAGCTAAGTCAAGCAATGGTCAGGAAGGATGGGATCGAAACACAGCCGCCCATGGCGTGTGGACATGCCAATTTCCATGCAGTTAGTGCCGAAGGAGACACGGCCAGTTACCTGTGTTGTGTGGTAATACTGCTCAAATGCCAGCATAACATCTCCATTGATGTGAATTTCCTCCTCTCCATAAATCTTCTCAGGGCAGACTTCTCGGCCTGTTGCTGCGCTCTCCCATGGAAACTTTGCACCCTGCCACAACCAAAAGCCAAGAAGGATTGCCATAAGTTAGAGTTGACTTGATGGCATGTAGTTTATGTACTACTTTATTAACTGTTAAAGAGCAAGGTAATGACAATAATGGAACTTTTAAAAAGTGCCCCTATTGCACTTTTTTCTTTACTTACAAAAATAGCAAGGAACAATAATAGCAATAATTTTAATAATAATAATAATAATAATAATTTATTGTCATTGTGTGTATATACACAGTATACACATACAACGAAATTCAGACACCCAGAGACCAGATTCAACACACACACACACACACACACACAAATCTCCAAACACTCTCACACACATTAAAAAAAACCCTTCAACACACACACATAAAAATCCCCGAACACTCCCCCACCCACCCACCCACTCCCCAATAAACACAAGCATCTACACAACAGGCTAGGTAATCCTGTCCAAGTGCTCACTGCTGGTGGTTCTTGAGTTCATTATTAAGTGCAATTATAGCTCTGGGATAAAAACTGTTCAGAAGACGTGTGGTCCGAGTTTTAATTGTTCTGTATCTTCTGCCAGAAGGCAACAGTTCAAAGAAATTGTGAGCAGGATGAGTAGAGTCCCTCAGAATGTTGTGTGACTTCCTCAAACAGCGAGATGTGAAGATGTCATCCAGGGTTGGTAGCTGGAGCCTGGTAACATTCTGGGCAATTTTAATTATTCTCTGTAGAGCTTTTTTGTCCGCTACAGAGCTGCTCCCATACCATGATAGCATGCAATAAGTTAGGACACTCTCAATGGTGCTGTGATAGTAAGACAGAAGTAGATGCTGAGATAAATTCATCTTCCTGAGCATTCTTAGGAAATACAGCCTCTTCTGTGCCTTCTTCACAACCACATTGGTGTTTGCAGTCCATGAGAGGTCCTCTGAGATGTAAGTGCCCAGATATTTAAAGCTACCAACCCTCTCCACCTCCTCACCATTTATGTACAATGGTAAATGTACATCTTTCTTCCTCCTAAAATCAATTATAAGTTATTTAGTTTTTTTGGTGTTAAGATTGTTTTCTTTACACCACTGAGTCAACCCTTGTACTTCTTTCCTATAAGCAGACTCATTGTTCTTACTAATGAGCCCCACCACTGTTGTATCATCTGCAAATTTGATGATTGTGTTGGAGTTATACAGTGGGGTGCAATCGTGTGTGTACAAGGAGTAGAGGAAGGGGCTTAGCACACAACCCTGAGGAGCTCCTGTACTTAATACAAGAGTAGAAGAATGGTGGGATCCCATCCTTACTGACCGTGGCCTATCAGTCAGAAAATTCCTTACCCACAAACAAATCTTCTGATGTATACCCAAATTGGCCATTTTGAAAAACAACCTATTGGGTAGAATTGTATTAAAAGCAGAGCTATAATCCACAAATAACAGCCTTGCATATGTTCCCTGTTCTAAATGGCTCAGTACAGTATGGACAACAATGGATATAGCATCATCAGTGGATCTGTTACTCCTGTATGCAAACTGAAATGGGTCCAGAGTAGATGGAAGTCTAGCCTTAATATAATCTAGCACCAATCTCTCAAAACACTTCATAATAACAGATGTTAAAGCTATTGGTCTATAGTCATTGAGAGATGCCACTACTGACTGCTTAGGGACTGGCACTATAATAGATGTCTTCACGCAAGTAGGGACAGAACACTGCAACAAAGATAGATTAAAAATGTCTGTAAATACTTTAATGCATTACTTCCAGCATGGCCTAATCATAATATTTCTTTTGATTCCATTTGAACATTGCAGCTTCAATGTACAAAATGTGATTTTAATTTGCTGCCGGTAATTTCATGTAAATGTGTTTATACAAATGCACACTTCAAAACATATTTGCCAGGGGCTGGCTTATCTGCTCATTTGCAAGATCTGCTTAGCAGGTACTTTTGTAAAAAATAATAATAATAATAATCCAACTACCTGTAGTTTAAAAGACAAGTGTCAACCCTGGATGACTCACTGGAGGACTGATGTTTCATTTTCTTTCACAGACATATAAGTAACTTTAACTTGAAGAGGTTTCCTTTTGCAGGTTGAAGATATGAATATGGACACTTGCACATGGGGGCTCCTACCTTGTAACCCTGTTCCCGTGCATTGTACAAGGCTCCCTCTAGTGTTTGAATCCGGTATTTTAGGATAGCCCGTGCTGATTCTGGGTAGAAAAGCAAGATGTTTGGGTACATCCAGGTATCCTGCATGTAACGACAAATACAAACAACAAGGATACAGTACTGCATATGAACTGTACTGGATGAAAATGGCAGTGCCTCACAAGCGGTGCAACCACAAATGTGTGCCAAGACTCTTGGCTTCCAACTATTCATTGAACGAGACCTACTTCCGTCTTGCTCAACCACATGTCCTCCAGATATGTTCAACGAAAAGTCCTACAGTGCCTAGCCAGCTGGACCAGAACTGGACCATCTACATGTCAGTATAGCATAACTTTATCTGTTCATACCTTTATCTGTAACAGCAGATCAACATGTCCAATATATAATATATATTTAACCAATATTGAAATTATCGATGGTTGCAAGAGGAAGTGTGCCTCTGGACCCCACTTGATAAATGATTAGGCATTCCTAATCTTAAGGCCCAAGAGTAAGGAGTGGCCAAGGGTGACTCTGGAGATAAGCCATTCACAATTGGTCCTGACAAACATGGTCAAGGAAGCAAGTGTCATGTTCTGGTACAAGGGGCACCAGGCAATGGATAGCTGGATGGGAAATGGCCACATCACCAGGTGGGCAGGAATACATGGAGTCAAGAGAAATCAACTGAATCCCTCCCTGGGGCTCAACAACCAGAGTTTGCAAGGAAGGTTTTGGCTTTCATTGGGGCTTCAGCTGTCAGTCTTCTATTCTGACACCTCCTTCTTTTGCAACTGAACTGGTGCCAAATAATTTCACAACCAAATTCTAACATTCCCTAATCCTCAAAACGCCAGATCAAAGTTTAGTGACTGGGAAGGGCAAATATGAGCCAGGCTTAGGGTGGTTCGGGATGTCATAGAGGGCCCTCTAGTGCAGTGGTCCTCAACCTGTGGGTCCCCAGCTGTTCCTGGACTGCAACTCCAAGAAGTCTTCATCACTAGCTGAGCTGGCCAGGATTTCTGGGAGTTGCAATCCAGGAACATCTGGGGACACACAGGTTGAGAACCACTGCTCTAGCTGATCCAGCTGGTGCACATTCTTGTTTCTAAATAGACAGCACAGGAAGAAAAGACCTGCCCTATTAATGAAAGAGAATTTCCTTGCTAGCATGTCTCCCTGTCTCCAAGCACATCACTGCTCTGCACAGCAGCAGGAAATCGAAAGTGGCAGACATGCTTCTTGGCTTACCTGATCCCAGAAGACATGACCCCAATAATCTTCTCCACACGTGCCATTAGAAAGACCTCCAGGGCTAATTCCAGAGAATGAGAAGTCAGAAGCGTCTAGAGGAGGAAGGGCACTTAGCAGATAATAGAGGCATCCATAGATGGCCTGGCTGGAGGAAAGTGGACCGTCGACTGTGATGCAACATCCTTCCCAAAGGGCTGCCCATGACCGGACGTGAGACACATACAAGGAGCCAGAACCAATCAACGACATCCCTTCACTAAAGCATCTTTTTGCGTCTTCTTCAGCCTCTGCTATGGCAGTGAGGAAATCCCAGCATTTCTCCTTCTCCTCCCTGAGGAGGGTCAATGACTCCGGCCCTGGGGTCCAGATCATGTGTACAGTAGGCTGAGGGCCCCCTTCCACTTCAGGCACCAGTGTCTTCCCATAGAGATAACTAAAGGGTAGTTGGGGGCGGGGGGGGGAGATAGTGGGTAGGTGTGTTAGAAAAGGCTCCATGATTGTTTCAGAAAATAAAACGCCCCCCCAAAGAAACTAAAACACTGCTTCTAATATATTCCCCTCCTGTCTATTATTGGTTTTCTGCCAAAAAAATTAATTTACAAGGGCCACTGCTCAAGTAATGAAAGATGTGATTATCTCATAATTATAACCTGTGGTTATTCCCAGCTATATTGACTGCATTTAGTACGCCTTGCTCTGTGATTGGTCACTGGCAGGTAAATGCGGGCTTAATTTGCATGAGCTACTCTTGAGGGAGATGACTCTAAGGAAACGTTGTGAGAAGGAAACTGTGTTAACTAGAGATGGGCTCGAAATGAAAAAAAAATTCATTCCGTTAAAATGAGCTGTTTTTAAATGTTAAAAAACGTCCTGAATATCCATAAAATCCCAGCGATAATTATTTATTCTGCCTGGTCATACCTTAAAACGCGCATTTATGTCTTTTCTTAGATCACTGTATTTTTTTTTCCTTTAAGGGGAGTTAGGGGACATCAACCCAAAATGGCTCCCAGATGCCTAATATTGATTTCTTGGGTATTAAAACGCCCTGGACATCCATAAAAACGCAGCGATAATTATTTGAAATTATTACCTACCAGGGGGTTGGGGGCGTTAAATGTTTGTTTTTGTCTTTCTCCCATCGCAATGTATTTTTTCTTTTCACTTTAAGGATGACACAAAATGGATTCCAGCCACAAAATTGATGCAAGCCATGTGATGGGATCATGTAAATTCTTGGACAATTTCAACCAATAGCATGCCCAGGTTGCAGACTGTGTAGGTGTGGCAGCCACAGAGGGCATATAAAACTCTGGCAGCCCCCGTCCTCCTTGCAGTCTGCGGTGGGAGTTAGGGTGGGATTGCTGTCTCTGCGACTCGTTACTTTAGGCCAGGCAGGCAGATGTGTGTCTCTGTGTTCCTGCTGGCTGCAGCCTGGCTTTTGGGGAGAGAAAGAAGAGATTTCTCTTGCAGCCTCCCTGTGTGTGTGTGCGTACCTCTCGGTGAGTACCCTCCCCTGTCCCGCAGTGTAGTCACTCTGTGGCTGCCTTATGCCCTGGGCAACACCCACTGCTGCCTTTGCAGCCTCCCTGCATACCTAGTCTATACTGTGTCTCTGCCAGCATCATTTTTTTAGTGTTTTCCCTCTGGTCTGGGGCGTTGGGGGACGCCCACGCGCAGAAATGCTATAAATCGCGCAAAAGCGGGTAAAAATGAAAAACAAAAAACGAAACGGATTTTTTTCAAAAAAAATCACAAAAAATGAACTGAACCAAAACGGGACCTGCAACAAAAAACCAAAAACTGAAACATCATTTTTTCAATTTGTGCCCATCTCTAGTGTTAACTGCAGGGAATCCTTGTTCCTCTGGACATCAAGTTTAATTCTCCTATCCCCTGAACTTTGGCCAGTCCAGCTGAGAAAACCTTGGAACCAATAACATATAGAAACTGTAATTTGGAGAATCACCAATCTCATCTGACCCCTTGTCTATCCACCTCCCTCTGACTCCTCATTACCATTCTGCTGTTATTCTCCTTCATATTTCTGCTGCCCAAAGTCTCCTTCCTTCTCTGTTAATTATGCTAAGAATCCTAATGATGCCTAATCCTAAGGTTTATACAGTACTTCCAATTTCCACTGAAAAATGCTTTGCTGTGTGGATTGCAGTAACAGCAGCCCTATCATTCTTTTTCAGAGCAAAAGGGGCTTGAAGCATGTTGAACAAATAAAGCTTTTACTCTTTGCATGCAAAGGTATCATAGAGGGATCATCTAATTGAAAAAAGACACATATCTAGGCAGAAGGTTTCAATCACTTCAACGTGCAACCCCCAATAATATCATCATTATGAGCAGCTACATACCTCCTGCCTCCCCAATCACATCCCCGTACTGTACATTGAAATCCTCCTGACCATTTCTACTGGGGACTTTCCCAAAAGGGTCAGGCCTTTCTTATCCTCCCTCCCCAGTGGCATTTAGGCTGGTTCCCCCACCACCCAGGTCCAATTTTGCTACAACAATTGGCAAGTCCCTTTCTCTGCCCTCCACAGTCAGCAATCTCTCATTACTTCAGATAGTTTTCTCTTTCTTTCTACTGCTTCCTTTTCTTCCTTCTGGGTCATCTACTGTATCATTCTTCTGGCTTCACCAATTGCTGGTCACTCCGCAGATATTATTCACTACTCACATTCCTCCCTTCCACACCCACCCACTCCAATTTCCATGTTTTCCACAATGCCTTCAAATTGTCAGGGGTTCCAATGCAGAGGATGAGAGCTGGGGTGAGACCCCCACTCTGGGTCTACTCTTGGTCTAAAACTAATCCCAAACAGGTTGGATTTTTCGACATTCAACCTTTTCCACTTGTGTTCCTTCTGTGCCATCTTCTCCACTAGAAAATGTGGCTCATAATTTCTTGGGGTAGGGGTAGCCTTCTTGACTTATAATTCTACCTGAAAAAGGAACTGAGGAAAAGGTGATCTTTAGGGGGAAGGATTTCTCTGACACCATATATTTTTTCTGCAGCCTATGTTTGAATTTATAAGTGGGTTGAAACATGTTTATAAGTATTCTGGTGACAGGCCAGATTACTCACAAACATGTTTACATTGGCTTGTCGGTGCAAGTATCAGTTGGAGATCTGGAAGTTGAGTCATGACAACTGGACTTCTTTTCTTGAGAGATTGAAACGTTTCGCTGCTCATTCGAACAGCTTCGTCAGTCTGAGGAAAGCTAGTTGTGAGTCCTCCATTTTATAGTTCACTTTGACCTCATGTCACCCTGGTCTGAAATATAGGAGCAATATGATATATGCAGTCCAATGCAGTGAGGAGTGTGCAGACGTCTACAATGGATAAATAAAATATCCATTAAAGAGGAGGATGGCCCAATATAGGAGGGCCAACAACTCAGGATCAGAAGCAGCAGTACACCTCCACTTGAAGGACAAAGGGCACTCATTCAAAGATGAAGTTGTACACATATTAGAGAAGATAGGTGGTTTGAGAGAGGAGTCAGGGAAGCCATTCATGGGAGTATTGAAAACCAACAGAGGTGCCCCCCCCCAGGCACAGTCTACCTGCTACTTATCAAACGGTGATTTCAACAATCCCCAGAGAAATCAAAAATACTTCACACCTCCACCACCAAGGCCATAGGTAATGACCCATACTTTATGGGTTTCAGCACATCTCAAGCCATTGTTCACCTAATGGCGTATTGAGACTATTGTCCATCTAACAAGCTATTCAGGCCATTGTTTATTTTATAAGCCTATTTCAGACCAGGGTGCCATGAGGTCAAAATGAACTATAAAATGGAGGTCTCACAACTAGCTTTCGTCAGACTGACGAAGCTGTTTGTATGAGCAGTGAAATGTTTCAATCTCTCAAGAAAAGAAGTCCAATTGCCATGACCCAACTTCCAGATAAACTCACCCAGATGGCTGAGAATCTTCACAGGGTATTTGTACACAACCCCTAAACTCCACCGCAAATGGCTCCCAGCTCCAGAGCTTAAAATTGTTTCCCCACCAGCTCCGGAGTTTACAGATAATTAAGTGTGACCACGCCCACCTAAGCGCGTCCCAGCGCACTTTTCAGGTACCTGCTCTCCAGAGGTGAAAATTCCTGATGCGGATATAACGTAGTGACTGCCGGGCTCTCCTTGCTTCTCTTTGTTCTTTTTTTGCCCCCCCGCCTCTTTAAGAGATCTGAATGCAGTGCCGGGATGGCAGAACGGAGGTGAGCGGCATTCTTTTCTTCCTTTTTTTCTCCCTCCCCTCACGCAGCCAGCAGCCAGGAGTGCGGAGGGGGTGGGAACGCAGGAACAGCGACAAACCCCTAAGATCTCTGGTCCGAATTTAAGTGGCCAGCGGATCTTAGGGGTCGTGTGAAAAGGCTCACAGACATATTGGCTGGAGAGAAAGTGTGAAATAGAAATCCTACCATAGAGGGTCATGGAAATGTTTCTGCCTGAAGCTAAAAGTTATTTGTATAGAAAGCCCAGTGATCGACCACTCCAAAGGCCAACTCCAGCTTCCTCCCTGGTCATGATCTATGGTATCATGCATCAACCTTCTGGGATGATGTTTCAATTTAGCATATGCTCAGCTGAAGACAACATTGGAAATCCCAGGAAAAACACCCACCCCATCCTGCCACTATATTTTTTAAAATGCTTTGGAAGGAAAGGCCCTTTGAGCAGAATAGACCGCAGGATAATACTCACTTAGCTCCCTGGAAGTCAGGCCCTCTATGCAAGTCCAGGTCTGGACTCTCTGGTAGGAACTGACTCTGGAGATTCACAGTGATGGGCTGGATGCTGAGGTCTGATCTCCGAATAGTTATGCTGAAGGCCAGAAGGTGGACCAGGGAGTGGTGGGCATAGATTCTGTGAGTGGCTGTATAACTTGAGGACTGGATTGTGTGGATATAGGTCCCTGCAGGTAAATGGAAGTGATTTTTTAAAAAAAATTCAGGCTCTTAGATGACTTCCTCTAACTACATATGAACTGTACACAGGCAGATCAAACAATGACATCTAAAAACAGTGGTCCATATGTTATGTGATGCCAAGTTGTTTCTGACTCATGGTGAGTGACCCTATGAATTGCAACCTCAGAGCTGTGGCTTCTTTTACATCATATCAGGTTTTCCTTTTTTCCTCCTCCCCTCCTCTTTTTAAAGGATTTTTATTTTCGTCACTGATGCTGTGGTTACGTTATAAAAAATGAATTGGGAGATGGATTTGGGGGTGGGGAGGATTGAAATCAGCTTAAAGTCATGTAGAAGTCACACAGTATTTGAGTCGGTGTGTGCATCCTTTTCCGAAAACTGTCCCTGTAGATCCGGGTGACCTGGAGACAGGGATAAGCAGTGAGGTGGCCAAGTTTGCGGATGATACAAAACTCTTCTGGGTGGTAAAAACCAGAGACGATTGTGATGAGCTCCAGAAGGATCTCTCCAAACTGGGGGAATGGGCTGGGAAATGGCAAATGCATTTCAATGTAGCAAAATGTAAAGTAATGCATATTGGGGCAAAAAAAAAATCAAAACTTTATCTATCAACTCATGGCCTCTGAGCTATCTGTAATGGATCAGGAAAGAGATCTTGGTGTGTTGGTGGACAGCTCCATGAAGGTGTCTCCCCAATGTGTGGCAGCGGTGAAGAAGGCCAATTCCATGCTAGGGATTGAAAATAAAACAGCCAACATTATAATGCCATTACACAAAATGATAGTAAGGCCCCACCTGGAGTATTGTGTACAATTCTGGTCACGACATCTCAAAAAAGACATAGTGGAACTGGAAAAAGGTGCAGAAGAGAGCGACTAAAACAGAGGTGTCCAAACTTTCTGCAAGGGGGGGGCAGATTTGGGAACGTGAAAATGTTTGGGGGGGGCAACCATTCAGCCACATTTGGCCCCCAGGCCGGACTTTCGACAAGTTCTAGGACATGCAAGGAGGCAGGGAGGACGCTGCAGTAACGGAGCCGGGGGTGGGTAGGCTGGGCAGGTGACTGGGGGGACGGACAGAGGCAGGGAGGGCAGGCAAACTGTAAAACTGCCAGCTGGCATCTGCATCTGGTATGGGGAGGGGCCAGCTGGCAGGGATATGTGACAAGTTGAGCCAGTGGGGAGAAGAGGCTGCGGGCTGCTCGAAATATGAAAACGGGCTACATTTGGCCCCCGGGCCTGACTTTAGACAGGCTTGGACTAAAATGATTACTGGGCTGGGGCACCTCCCTTATGAGGAGAGGCTAAAACATTTGGGGCTCTTTAGTCTGGAAAAAAGGCGCCTGAGGGGGGATATGATTGAGACGTACAAAATAATGCAGGGCATGAGTAAAGTGGATAGAGGGACGCTCTTCTCCCTCTCACAAAATACCAGAACTAGGGGACATACACTCAAATTGAGGGTTGGGAGAGTGAAAACAGACAAAAGATTTTTTTTGTTACCCAGTGTGTTGTTAGTCTGTGGAACTCCCTGCCAGAAGATGTGGTGATAGCATCTGACCTGGATGCCTTCAAAACGGGATTGGACAGATTCCTGGCGGAAAAGTCCATCAAAGGTTACAAACCATGATGGAGATGTGTAATCTCCAGGCTTAAAACCAGGGTACTTCAAAGGCCAGATGCAGGGGAGTGATATCAGGAGACAGATATCTAGTCTCGTGCGCTCCCAGAGGCATTTGGTGGGGCCACTGTGAGATACAGGAAGCTGGACTAGATGGGCCTTTGGCCTGATCCAGCATGGCTCTTCTTAAGTTCTTATTTGTTCTCAAACGTATCCCATGGAATGGTGAGAGTGACAGAGAATCAGAAACATTAATTCCTATAAACAGCTGTAGCCGATGACATTGTGAGCCTTATGAAGCATTAATATGGTCAACAGGATTTCATCCAATGTTCTAATGATGATAGTCATTTTAACTATTCTCTTCTGATATAAACTTTTAAATTAACAAACCCCTACCCTTCCTGACAGTTTTCTTTACTGTCCAGCATTCACATCTGGACAAAATAAATGGGAATACACCATTGTGGCTGAAGTTGGCATGGGGGTTCAGCAACACCTCTTTATACGTTGAGATCTTTTCCACTTCCTTCATAACTGCCCTTCCAACTAACAGCCTTATTCCAGTTTACTGGCTAAAGTCTCCATTTCGTTTTTATTTTTTAAAATAGTTTTGGTGGGAAATACAGTATATAATTTATTTCTTATTATTCTAAAGCTTCTAAAACAAGGGGGGAGATTAAATATGACCCACAATAGAAACAGTGTCGTTTCCCCCCCCCCGCCGCCAACAGGAGGGAGTCTGTTGCATCAAAAATAATGAGCTCAGTAGCATGTTTAAGGACTAACATGTTTTGTTTGCCACAAGCTTTTGTGGACTGCAACCCACTTCTTAGGCATATGAAACAAAGGTACAGCACAAAGCATATACAGTATTTGTAAAAGTCTGCAGATAAGCTTCATTGGAAAGGATCCAAATGCCTTAATATACATGCAGGTGTTATCTTTAGGCTGTGTGCTCATGCGCTGATCGAGTTGCAGCGCTACTGAATTACAAAGAGTGGGGACATTTATTTTTTCCAATCTTGTAGTATAAGACTTTTAGCCACAGAAATGGCGCTCAGAATCTACTGTAATGGTTAACCTCCAGAAAAAGGCAAGTACTGTAATTTTCTCATACAAAATTAATTCCGAGCAATAACACTCTTCCAAAAAGGACCTATGAATAGACATGACTGACACATGTTTAAGATACATAGCTAATCCTATCATCAGCGCTCATATGGTTTACTGTGACCTTTTCTAGAAATATTTTGCTATGCCCAGTATATCTCAAACATATTTTCCCCCTGAAACAAGTTTAAGCTCAAGGGCTATAAAATGCATGGAAGCAAACACCACCTACAATTGATGAGGGATGCTTGTCCCATTATCCTATGTATGAACAAATATTAGCAAACTAGTATGGGGGATTCCTTTTCCTCTGTTGACTCACTGACCGTGTCCCAGAGTGAGAGAGATGCTAAGGCACTTTGAGCTACAGAACTGTATTTAAGAGACCAAACAACTGCTGCCACTGTAAATACTGCTGTTGACCGAACTGACCCTTTGTCAACCACTTGGTCGAAAGGAAAATTTACCTGCTCAGTCCAAATTCTGAGGCTTCTTTCCAAATTTTCTTTTTTTAACCCCAAGTGAAACACTAGCAGCCTGTTCAGACCTGCGGCTATTCAGAGCAATCAAGTTAGCAACTATTCTGAAGTCACCACCAACTTGCCTTCCATGTACAAATCCTGTCGACGAGAGCAGGACAATAACAAGAACAGCAATATCTGAGCATCAACATTCATTAGAAAAAGAGGTCTAAAAAGCATGCACGTTAGGTCACGTCCTTGCCAGGTTTAAGAGTCCCAGTGATCAAGGTGATAGCAGTGAACTGGTCTTGAAATTCTCATTATAGTTTGGTTTGGTTTTGGAATTAATAGATCCAGGACTTCTGCCAGTTTCTGGAGATCAGTCATACTTGTGATCACCGTATTAATTTCATCCACGCCCCTCCTAGAAAACCTTATCCTCAAGTATTCCTGAGGCCAAGCATTACCCATATAGCAGCCAAAGAGCAGCAGATGGAGGGAGAACAGGCAGAGAATCAGAAGAAGCCAAGCTGCACATTGAATGGATGGCATGTGTGCAAAGCAAATAATATACTGGCCAAGAAATCAATAAAGCATCCCTGCCGCATACCTGTCCTGGTATCCAAACAAAAAGTCTCACTTGGGTTGTCCTTGGCCACCATATTCATTCTAACATTAACAGGACTGGGGATGTCGGCCCGATGAGTGTCCCCAACTGCTCCATTATAGATCCCATTGACATGGAGGATGTCCCTGTAGATCCGGGTGCCCAGATAGGCATTGGTCACCGTTGCAAGGAGTCGGGGATCAGAGGGCAATGTGCTAGAGGTGAACACCATAGGATCTTCCATGATCAGGGAGAGGGGGATGGTTGAAGTTTTGCTGAAAGCAAAACGATGCACACAATGAATACTCTGTTACAGGAAAAGCAGGGTTAGTTGTATGATCATGATTTGTGGCTACAGTGTGGAAATTAAACAGCAGGTATGGAGCCTAATGTTCCATACTTGCTATCTGATTTGCATAGTATAGCCAGATATTGCCCCCAGAAGGTAGCAACGGTAAACCACATCTACACATCATCTACCCAGAGAATCCTGGAAAGAGTCACCATAGGACTGAATCGACTTGACAACATGCACAGACGCAGCTGGATGCAAAGCACTAATTTAAAAAGCTGAAATCAACCGTAGATGACCTGGAATTTTTATCATGGATGAACCAGTCCATTAATGAATGCTTTCTGATTACTCCTGCTATAAATAGGAGTGGCTAAACAAACCAGGAACAATTAGTATTTAATTTAATTATTATATTTATATCCCACCCATCTGGCCAACAGTCTGTTTATTGTGACAATCCGATGGTTTCCCACCATCACCACCACCCAACAAAGCAAAAGAACAGCAATGTTTGTTCTCAATTTATTTTTCTATCTTGTCCAAGGACAGGCAAGCTGGAATGCCACTTCCAGAGGGTATGATAAACAGACTTCATGCATGATAAGTAAGAATTACAATAGGACCCCCTTATCCACTGATTCATTATCTACTGATTCAGTTATCCATGGATGGCAGAGGAAAACAATTCAAATAAATAACTCAGCAGCCACCAAACAAGCTACTGTCGTAATCAAAGCAAGCTGCTGTCACAAACAGCAACTAAAGCTACTGTCGTAAAACAGCAGCTGTAAAGCAAGCTACTGTCAAAAGCAGCAACCATAAAGCAAACTACTGTCATAAAACAGCAGCTGTAAAGCAAGCTACTGTCACAAAACAGCAGTTTTGGGGATTTTTGTGTTCTCTCTTATCCACGGTTTTCATTATCCACGGGAAAGTCTAGAACCAATCCCCAGCGGATACCGGGGTCCTACTGTATAAAGTCTTATGGCACATCATTGCACATGAAGACAGGCATTGGGACAATGCAATGGTGCCTTAGGGTGGCCAAGTAAAACAGGCAGGGCTTCTCCAGTCATCTCTGGGAGAGTAGCTTAAGGGATTGCAGCTTTGTGTATCCTTTCGCTGCACCAGTGGGAATTCTGTCTTCTGTGTAACCATGTGAGACACAAGAGGCCCTGCCCTCTAACGCCTGTTCCCTTGGCTGAAGATGGGCATGTGTTTGAAGAAAAAACTGCTACTTCAAGCAGAGATTTCAAGAGGGATGGGACTCAGCACCACCAAGGAAAAAGCATGGTGCTGCTACTCTAGCTTTTCTTCCTTAGCAGGTTTTCAATGCTACAGAAAAGAAGGGCACCAAAAAACAACAAACATGGATTGCTCCTAGAAGGTGTTGCCTGGATCTCTTGTAAATCTCTGTGTTTCAGGGACTACTGCACAATAAAAGCTTTGTTTGGAAGTCAGACAAAAAAGTCTCAGCCACTATACAGTGCCTCAGGCTATATACTGTACAATAACTTTGTCTCTGACTATATGCCCGCCTTGCTTATTGATTAGGAAAAATGAAGACAACACAGGAGGACAGCCCTGCCACTGGGTAAAGGGAAGCAAAGGCCCCCTGCACTAGATTCTGAATGGGATGGAAAGTCAGAAAATTGTTATCGATTTTGTATTTTTAGTGACTGGGTTACACAGAGGGGTTTTATGTCTCATCTGCCAAAAGAGCATGTCTCAAAAAAAAAAAAAAAGAGCACCTCAAGCAGAAAAATGTCTAGCCTTAATCCGGCAAAACGAAAAGACAGATACCAAATGCGAGGGCGGAAGAACTGCCGTTTGGATTACAGCTCTGAACATCCCAAATCAACAGGACTGCTGTGGGGAAATGTGGGGTTTGTAGTCCAGAATTAACTTTTCCAGCTTCTGTGTGGGGGGCCGCGATGATCTCTCCACGGCTTTAATACGACTCAATGGGAACAGCGCCCAAAAGTTGCAGTTTTTTTTAATCGTTATAGATTAGAATTAACCGCGGGCAAAAACAATTATCTGAGTCGGGATGAGGCTGCTCCAGCGCAATGGCCCGGACGAGTCCGGACTCGGAGCGTCCCGGACACCGGCACCGCTTGGCCGCGAGGAACTGGGACGGCGTCTCCTCGTCCCCGCAGGTCGTCCCTTGCTCCTCGGGACCTGGGCGGCGATCTCCGCCCTAGTTACGTGAGGACGTGAATCTTTGCAGCCAAGAATCCCTCTGTTGTGGGATCCCTGCGATTATGCGAAGAACTTCGGAGGAACATAATACTGAACGTGCGACTGGATCTACCTAAGTCCTGCCACGTTACAGATTTCGGAAACTCCTCCCCCGCCTCTTTCACCCTCGATCCACCCCCAGGGTTTTTCTCGCTGGTTCCTATCCGCTCCGGGGAAGCCGTCCCAGAAGGGCCCCGGGGGGGGCTCCCTTCCTCCTAGATTAAATTCATACCTGCCCCTGCTTCTATGGGCTCCGAAGGGGAAGCAATGGGGCCACCTCCGCCCTCCCCAGCCCCAGTTCTGGCACGGGGTGGGGGCTTCTGCCTTGCCTTGCCTTGCCTTCAGTGGCTGGGCTCCCTTACAGCCTCGCGGCTGCCGGAGGAGGTCGAGCCCAGGCGGTTCCGGAGGCGAAAGGAAGGCTGAGGAGGAAGAAACTTTTTGAAGCCGAACCACAAAACGAAAGGAAGCAGCTAAAGAAGTGCTAGTAGAGTTCCAAGACTCCTCGTACTGCGCGGAGCTTCCTGTGGGCGTTTCGGTTGCAGCCCCCGCTGGCTCGGCCTTTCTTTCCTGTTTTTCTTTTTCTTTTTTTCTTTTTCTTTTTTTTTAAAGTTTTGCTTACATACCTCCCCATAGCACTTCAAGCACTCTCTGGGCGAATTACAATTTAATCATGCGGCTACCCATTCCTCCCCCCACCCCACCCCCCAGCGAGCTAGGTACTCAGGAGATAGTAGTACTCAACCTCGGGAGATAGCTTAAAAATCTTCTTTAAAAGTCGCAACCCTCCAGGGTAGGGTTCAGCCTCCTATACGATCTCCCGAAGCCACACACACACCCCTTGGCTCCCAAGTAGATTTTCCTTTGGGATTGCCATGTAAAGCAGCCCGCCCGTGATGGAGTCTGCCTCTAGTTCAGTATTTCCATCACCTGGTGCTACGTTTAAAGAAACGGTTTAAGGAAACGTTTTTGTGGGATGGGGTTTTCTCCCCCCCCCCTTTGTCCTGTTGGGCTCATTAAAAGGAGGACTAACAGCCTCCGATTTATGGCGACCGAATTAATGGAACATCTCCCAAACGCCCTGTCTTCAGCAGCCCTTTCTGCTCTTGTGAATTTAAGCCTCTGGTTTCCTTTCTAGAATCAACCTATCTCACATGTGCACCTTTTGCTTTTCGGCTGCCTTCAACTTTTCCTATCATTATGGTCTTTTCCAGAAAACCTTGCCTCCTCATGATGTCCCCAACCCTCAGTTGTGTCATGCTTTTCTCCAGAGCTTCCACACACCCTCCCCAACAAACACACACAAGGAACTGCAGTCTTTTCTAGTCTCAAGCATCTGATTTCATGGCTGCAGTCTCCATTTGGGCAGAACTTATCTTTTTTCTTGTTACAGTATATTATATTTTATGTTGATGTTTATCATGTTTTATTTTATTTTACATTATGTTTCTTTATTATAATGTATTTTTGCCTTTTGTAAGCCACTCAGAGTAGTGCATGTGCACTAGCCAGGTGTGATAAAAATCAGAATGAACAAATGAATGAAATTGTGGAATTCTTCTGAAGTCAATATTTTGCTCTCTTTGATGTTCAACTGTGGCCCTTTCTTCTTTCACTTTCCCCAGAAGTCATTCAAGCGATTGCTGTCATCTAAATATCTTAAACTATTGATGATTTTCCACCAGTTTTTACTCTTCCTTCATCTGAATCTAGCTCAGTTTTCAATATATGTTCTGGTACAGACTGAACAGATAAAGGGATAAAATACACAATTGTCTGACACCTTTACCAACAGGAAATCATTCTGTCTCTTCATATTTTATACTAACAATAGCTTCATGTCAACAACATAGGCTATAAATCAAGTGCTGAGGCACAACATTTTTTTTTCAGATTTTGACTGATTCAGTCTCTGGCTTGAAATAGCTGTATCAGTTTCCCACCTACCCCTGGGTGATTTATTTCTTCCCAGTGCTTTCAGAGCAGCTTTCCCTTCACTTTTTTATTCTTCTTCAAAAGTGTCTGTCATCCTTATACAACATCTTCAGGATACTGATACTACCTTCTCTTTGTTTTATCCTAACCAGATAGTGTGTTTCCTTGTTGGTCACTCAGCATTCATAGCCCAGGCTTAAATTCTACTTCAATTTCTGAGATATTTTAGAAGAATTTTTTTGCTTTTCTCTGTTGTTGTTAATTTCTCATTCTTTATACTTGTCAGTATAATCTTTTTGTTTCCACATGACATCCACTGGAGTGGTTGGCTGTGTGAAGAGGCAGCAAAGTGTTGGTTGAGTGACTTCTGCGGTTGGCAAAATCCTGATTGTGGTGGTGGTGGTGGGTTTCCCTGTAGCAAGTGGTGAGTGGACCAGCCAATTCTTGGGTGAGGGACCAGACCTCCCTGGCACCTTATGGTGCCATACGTCATATATGACAGCATCTTACTGGCAGAAGGCAGCAATGGCTTGAATGTCTTCAGGGGAAAGTGAAAGAAGAAAGGGCTACATTTGAATATCCAGGAGACCAACATCTTGATTTCAGAAGAACTCCACAACTTCATTTATTCATTCATTTTGATATTTATCCCACGTGGCTAGTGCACATGCACTACTCTGGGTGGCTTACAAAAGGCTTCCCAGGGATACAAATAATGGAGTCTAACCATTGCTCTTAATGTCTCTAAAGCACTTAGACCCCCTCACCACGTTCAGGTGGGCATCCAAGAAGGTGATTGGCTTGTCTTGGCTTTATTCAGAAGTGGTCCTTCCACATTCTCGTCCAGAATACAAATGTTAGACCCGGAATGGGTGTCCAAATGTGGTTTCATGGAATGTTTTGTGTCCTGAGGTATTCCTGCAGTTTAAACACGGATGAAGGGTGAATGTGATTTGTTTTGCCCTAATTTCAGGTTGCGGATGCAGGGTTGTTTTTTGTGTTGTTCTTTGGGAACAGGAGTTAAGCATGCTTTCTTGAAATGTACTATGACTTATATTACTTGTCATCAGCATGGAGCCCAGTGATAATAAGGAGCAAGATGGACCCACTGACCGCTATCCCAAGAAGAGCATGACTTGCTGTCCAACAGCCCAAGGATTACCTGGTGTGGTCCTTCTTCAGCATTCTGTGCTTGTATACCTGTGGGCTCTGCTGCTGCAGCTGAATCCCTTATAGCTTTTTCATCAAAGGGCTGGGAAGCTCTACAGTTAACTCAGCCCCTCTCTTTGCTCTTTTCCCCCCCTTACGCTCTCTGGTTGAAGCTTCGCCCTCCCTGCAATCATTTCTGCAACATGTCTATAGGGAGCATTCCTGTAAGGTCCAGAGGAGTTCAGCCTCTACTTCCACCATTACGGTGTAACTATGGGATGATGGGGATGATCAAGGATGTCACATGACAAGGATGTCCTTGAATTAAAGCAAATGCTTGAATGAAAGCAAATCAGGCATTTGGAAAGAAAGCCAGCTCTGTTCAAGCTATTTGAGGGGTGTTGTGGTTTCTCATCAGTGAGGAAAGAAAGGCCCTCTGTACATGTTCAGGGATGCATTCTTTGTCTAACATGATCTATTCCAAAGCCTTTTGGATAGTTCTGGTTCCAGTCGGGTGTGGTCTGCAGCCAATGGTATGTCCTTCGAAGTCTAATCTAACTTTATTTTATATCTCCTATACTCCCTTCTGCCAACCTTACTATTATTATTGAGACTTATTGAGACTAGAGATGGGCATGAAATGATTTTTTTATTTCATTTTTCCTTTCTTGTTTCATTTCCTTACAAAATGAAAAACAAAGTACTTATTTTTAAAAATGAAATGAAACAAACTGGAAATTTTCATTTTGTTCTGTTTCATTTTTCATTTAAAAAAATTTTTAGAAGCAGTGTGTGCCAGTGCCTCCCTCCCTAGCACCGATCAGCTGGAGGGGCAGCCGGCAGGGCCCTGCACACGACCTGATCGGCACATGCCCCACACGCCAGCTGATTGGCGCTGGGGGGGCAGCCAGTCACCACCTGGGGATCCAGCCGATGACAGCTTGGCAGGATCCCTCTGAAAATGGTCAGGACACCAGTTCAGGGCTCTCATGCTTGCATCTTGTGCTGGCGCCCGGTTGGGGGGGAATGGAAGCGCAGGTTTTTAAAAGTTTTTTCCAACATTGAACCAAGTGCTGATGGTGGCCATCGGCACTTTCTTGCCTGATCGGGCGTGGGGGGGGGGGAGGCACAGTTTTTTTAAAATGTCCTGGAGCTACCGAGGCTGCCTTGGGGGCTCCAAGACATTCTAAAAAAACCCACACCCTTTCCCCTGATCGGGTGCATTGGGGAGGGGAAAGAATGACAAAATAACAAAAAAAAAAGAATGTTTTTTTAAAAAGTCATTTCATATGAAATGAAAACCCCCAAATGAAACGAAAAACGAAATGAAGCTGAATTCTTCCATTTCGTGCCCATCTCTAATTGAGACTTTATTGGGGGTATCCAGTTTTGCAGCAAGTGTGATAAGATGTTTGCGGGGAAAGTAATCTACATTCCACCAGATGCCAGCAAGGCTTCCAAGGGTTTGTAACATAGAAGTAACTATAAATCAAGTTTATTAGTTCTCCCACACTTCTGGTTTACCCAACAATATACCGAATGCACTTAATTGGAAAAACAAAATAAGGTGATTAAGGGACCTTGAAGACTAGCGCCAACAACAATAATTAGAACTGAAACTGGAAACTGGAAATTGTTTAATCATTTGTTACTACTTAATCACACACCAAGCGCCTCTAAGACTAACAGCCTTATAGAACTGTGTTATTTGAGCATAACCTTATTTTACCACTTATACCATTTCCTATTATTTTATTATTATTATTTTGCTATTTTACAATTTTAACTGTCCATTTCTAAACTGAATTAAATTACCATTTAATTCATAGAGCTTCCGTTCTGTTTTATTTTGCCAAATAAGTTTCAATGTTTAGAAAAGCTCTGCTTTATAGTTTTTAGCTTGATTATTTGTAAGGGTTCAGTGAGGTTGATGAGCGGTTCCGCGGATGAAAGAGAATGCGAGACTGTGTTGTCACAAAAATCAAATAAACTTTTATTCGAGACATCACCTGTTTTCTTATTAGGTTCCATATTAGTCCAACCGTTTGAGTAAGGTAACAGTAAAGGGGGTTCTGAACTTGGATTCAAAAGGGTTCCAAACGCAATACACTCTTTCCAAAAAGGGTTCTGATAACTTATTTGGGGGGAGCTGCATGTGGGAACTGTCCTAGGCTCATATATGGAGGCCCAAACCTTTGGAGACTTGGTTCCAGCTCCGAGCTCCACCCCCACCCAGGGATCCATTGCGGAGGATTTGGATCTAGACCTCTTCTTCCTTGATCAGGTGGCCCTGAGGAACGGCTAGCCCTGATCAGCGGTGGCCCTGGGGGAGTTGGTAATGGCAGCCCCACATAGCTAGCCAATGATGGAGGAGGAGGGCTGAATCCTCTCCTCACTCCCCTCTCCTCACTCCCCTCTCCTCACTCCCCTGTCTGAGTACCCCCTTCCGTTAGGAGCGTTATCTTTTTGTCAGTTTGAGTCGCGCGCTCACATTTACCTCCCCTCCTCCCTCTCGCGCTCTCTGTCCTGTCACTCAACGCAGTCTGTGTCTCCATATCTCTAAATATCTTTTGTCGCCCACACAATGCCACTTGAACCCCAATATCCCTTTTGACCTTGTCCTTGTCTAAGTTGACTTGCACCCCTATATGCCAGGATTTCCCCACCACATGCCTCCTGACATCTATTTCTACCTGCACCCCAACATTGTATCTTAATTTCCTTGTTTTTATGTCTACTTGTATCCCTCTTCCTATACCAACCTCTAGATGTTCCGTTTGCAGAGATACACTTTTCCCCATCGCTTTCCATTCTCTTACTTGAACCTCTTTATCCTGCTTTTCTCTCCTTACTCTTCTGACATGAGCTCTCCAGTTGAGCGCCTCCTGAGCAACGGCCAAGAAGCTCCCAATTGTGGGACCCTCAATTTCTTGCTCCAGATCTGTGGCTGTCTCTTTCTGTCCCTTGTTCATTTTTTTCACAGGGTTTGTTCTTTTCTGCGACTCTGCTATCACTTTCCCTGTGTCTTCTTCTTTTTTCTCTTCTTCATTCTCGTCTCTACCAGCGGACGTACCCACATCGCCTGTCTTACATTATTGGAACTTATGATGCTTGTTCAATTTTTTAAAAACATATTTAAAATAATGAGCATCAAATTACATTGCAAGGGGACTGCAGATAATATATTTTTAAAAGTATCTACTACTACTACTACTACTACTACTACTACTACTACTACTACTACT
>JAHTLZ010000016.1:77514399-77524868 GCA_023846285.1 Phrynocephalus versicolor
ACATGCACCAACATCCTGAGGGATCACTTGTCTAGGTAGGGGTGGAGTTGGGTGATATTCTCATGCTAGACTATTTGACCTCTTTGCAAAGCTACCGTAACACCAGATGGTAGCAAATGTTATATCCTCCTCCTCCTTGCCATCTACATTGGTGTGGTGGGGGAATAAATCTACATTTTATTTTAAAATTGCACTTTTGTATGTGGAGCCTCTAAGACATCTCTCATTATGTTTTCTGTTTTGCTGGAGCACCATGTTGGCCTCTCCCACCAGATGTCTGTTTTGATTTCTTAACAGGTGAAGCATGCAGTGTGGAGAGTCTTGCCAGCTGTCAGACTCAAGGTATGTCTCCCTCGTTGCCTGGTTTGTTTAGTTAGCCTCACCGTCCCCTGAAATCCAGTGTAAGATGGTTGCAAACATTTACAGATAGCAAGAAAAATAACCTTCATTAAAGATGAGTGTTCCATGCCTTTGCTTCTCTTTATTTGAGATAAAAAATAACTGTTTGAGTCCCACAGCTTTTATAATTCAGGCCTTTTGGCCAGCTGAAAGCAGTCAATCATGCTGTTTATGAAACAAATCAAGGAGTTCCTTGGTGCCATTCCATAGATAGGCCATTCCACTAGCTATATATCCACAATCCATTTCATAGGCCAGTGCTGGCGAACGTATGGCATAGGTGCCAAAGGTGACCCTCGGAGTCCTTTCTGTGCGCACCCGTTCTCGCCCCTTCACAGCCACCTGTATTCAGGTTAAGTGGCTGGATTAGCAGTTGGCGAAAAATCAGTGGGTTTTGAATTCCCATTTGGGCACTTGGTCTCTAAAAGGTTCACCATCACTGCCATAGGCCATATATCTATAGTCCAGTTCAGTCCACATGTCCACATGCCTTCTGTACATTGTACCTTTGTTATGTTTGCTTTCCACAAACTTAAGGGAGGGGTCATGGGAAAACACATTGTGTTTCCAGAAGGGAGATTGCTTTAGTTCAGGCATGTCCAAACTTCGACCCTCCTGAAGTTTTGGACCGCAACTCCCAGAATTCTAAGCTTAGATTGCCAGTAACAAAGGAGTATGAGAGTTGCAGTCCAAAACATCTAGAGGGCCAAAGTTTGGACATGCCTGCTTTAGTTAACTTTACTCCCAAATATATTTTTTCTAGTGGCAGGAGCCAGAGACTGTAAAGAACTGCTGGAACGTGGAGAGACACTGAGTGGCTGGTACACGATCTACCCGACCACGGGCAAAGCAATGGTGGTCTTCTGTGACATGGAGACGGACGGAGGAGGCTGGCTGGTGAGCCTGAACAACATGATGCAAAACAGATGAAGCTTTGCAGAATGGACAGGCCCCAAATCTGCTCTAAACATGGAGAAGGAAATAACTAATTTACTATTTCCACAAAGGAAACTTAGTACATTGTGGCTGATATTAACTAAACTGGATTGATGATTCTGGAGGCTAGCAAGGAAGGATAGGTTCAATTTTGTCTTTTACAATCCTGTGGGCCTGAGATCACTTTCAGAAGGTCTCAAGTGCAGCCCTTGAGAATCGTGTGGGTGAGAATTTATCATCATCCATGAGAGGTCAATGTGACACATAGGGCAAGATTATTTCTTCCAACTTCCAATTTGTGATTAAGATGTTTGTGAGATAACACAAAGAGAGGGGTTGTCTTACCCAGCTCATCAAGTGAATTTCGTGGCTGAACGGAGCTTTTGAACCTACAGCTCTCCCCAGTCCTGGACCATCATTATTACTTTCTCTTTCTCATCCATCTTCTGATAGGGGTCCTCGTGCCTCTTGATATACTGTAGCTAGACATCTGCTTAGAACCAGAGCTTGACAAAGTGGCTTTTGAGGGATTACACCTCCCAGTCCTCCAGCCAAAGAAGTAATCATTCCAAGCTTTGTTCAAACCCCACTAATAAGCCAGTCTGAGTGAATCCACCAAGCACCCTTCCCAAATAGAAAGGTATTTGCTTTAAGCCAATTGAAACGCAGATGATGCCACTTCCCTCGGTCCCCATCCAGGTCTTCCAGAGGCGACAGGATGGGTCAGTGGATTTCTACCGTGACTGGAAGTCCTACAAAAATGGGTTTGGAAACCAAGCATCTGAATTTTGGCTGGGCAACGACAAAATCCATCTTCTCACAAACTCAGGTAATCAAGTGCTTTCTCTTCTCCCCATTGCTGGTAAAACAATATCATCAGGCACGGTAAAGTAAAAATGAGTTTTCTGAGCAATTACAGAGAATGGCATGGCTTCCTGGAATGGTTCTCACAGTATCTTAGATTTACTCATACAACTTATAGTAGCAACTACAGAATATATGACCAGAAACAGACATTCAGTGTCCTGTGATTAGAAATGAAAGCACATGAAAATTGGAGAAGAGGGATCAAGGCTGTCATCCTGTATTTGCAAAATCACAGACTTCAAAGACATTCCATTCATAAATCCTGAAGACTAGTCACCAAACATAAGCTAGTTTGCTTAATGCCAGAGGTGAAAGGATGTTGCGCTGTGTCACTCAGATGCTCCCGTTCGTTAAGAATTTACTTCTTCCATGTTTCTGCCTTAGCATATAAAATTTGAGACCTATTTTAGAAGATGTCAAATGTTATTCAGATTATTTAATTGGAAAGATTAGTATTGATTTAATATACTGTGGCCAAGGAACATGTAGTCCTCCAGGTAAAATATTTGTTGTCATCCCAACATCCTTCACCCTTAACTGTCCTGGCTCAGGCTGATGGGAACAGAAATCATTTGTTTTTCAGTAGTTTGTAGGATGTCCCAGAGTATGTAAAGTGTAGAGTGTGCTTCTCCAAGAGACATGTCCATTGATTACACCTATCCAGGCACTGAACAAAGCAACGCAGTGCCAAAAGGTGTGCTGTCATTCCTGAAGCTGCACCTAGTCCAGTGGTGGCAAATCCTCAACACTCCAGATGTTTCGGACCACAATTCCCAGAATTCCAAGCCTGTATTGCCAATGACAAAGGACTGTGGGAGTTGTGGTTCAAAACATCTGGAGTGCTGAAGGTTCACCACCACTATCTAACATGTTATAAATCTGAGTTAATGTAAGGAAACCTATGAGCTTCCTTCCCTAACCATTATGTGCAGAGATTGAAAAAGTTACTTTTTACAAATTATGGCCATGCAGGCTGTGGGGTCTGTAACTGTAATCTCAAAATTTCACTTTTCCAAATTTTGCTTATATTGTGGAACATTGCACAATTATTACTGGATCTCAATAAGTGAGCCGCAACTTTAAAAATGTAACAGCATTGTGTCTTACTGTCCAGGAAGTTTCATTTATGTGCCACCAGGGATCTTATATTTCTTCAATGTTTTTAGCATCTAAGCAGTGCTACAGAGAGATGGTAGCCAGCATCCTATTGGCTATTTATGCTGACATAATTGTGGTGACAAAAATCACGGTGGCACATTGTAGCCAATGAGCCAACACTGGTATTCCTTGTGTGCCAGTATGTGACTTAGCATTACATGCAGTATGAGCAGTCACTTGTTATCAAGTTGCAATTCACTTCTAAAATATATGCTATTGTATTTATACCTGTTTCCAGCAAGGATTCTATCTACTGTTTAAAGTGAGTAATCAGTGTGCCTTCTCCATTCTCTTCCTCAAATTTGAGGGCTGAAATGGCCCAACATAAGTCTGTGGAAGAAGAGCCCTCTCAGTCAGGTTCTGTTCAGGGGTTTCTCTCATCAGCAATGTCCACTCTCTGGTGTCTCTCATCAGGAACACAGCAATTGCGGATTGACGTGATGGACTTCAATGATGCAAGAACGTACGCTAAATATACCAGTTTTCAAATCTCAAGCGAGAAAGAAAACTACACACTCTCAGTGGGCTCCTATGTAGATGGTGACATGGGTAAGTTACCCAGAGAATTGTTCTTTCTTTCAAGTATCTCTTTCAAGTATCCTTTTAAAAAGCATAAACATCTTCTTGCTGGGTGAGATGGCCTCCTCGCTAGTTCTTTTGTGTGGGCTCTGAGACAGAACAGGAAAGCCGCAGTCATTCTTTATTATTTCTGAGAATCTGACTAAGATGGTTACTTCACGTCCTTCCTCATTCCGAGATTACATTAGTTTTGTGATAACATTGTTCGTGGGCACGTGGTCTTGTCCCGGTTCTGTCCCTGTTTCCGTTTACCCCCTGGCGTGATCGATGGTATCATGACACCTGTTACTTCACATCCTTGTTTTGTGACAATTACTGAATTTTCCTGGGGTGGTTACCCTTTTTTTCGGCCTGGGCTTCCATTTTTTGATATTTTCAATATCCACAACTTTGCCTTTCATGCGTTAAGCAGCAAAACTCCCAGTTTCATGCCTTCTTCCCTCTCTGTGATGCATTGTTTATGCCATTGGGATTGTACTAGAGAATGCAACTTTGCACTCCTGCCACTAGGTGGAGAATGTGTCCATTGTGTGACAAGTGTGACTTCACAGGCACTTGTCTCGAAATAAGAACCGAGACAAGACAATTCCCAAGGCCAGGGAGAGGTATGTCTCATCACGCTCTGTTCCTGGTTCAGGGGGCATGATCGGGATGAACTCCCACCATCACGCAATGGACGTGGAGTAATCTTTTTTCGTACCGGTCCCAAGTGGGACAGTGAACCGAAATGAGAGGGATCTGAAGTAACTGTCTAACTGAGCTTTGCAGCATTTGTCTGTGTGAAGTCCAGGGTGCAGCTGAGGGTATTGGTGTGGAAGTTGTACGTAATTCAGTAGAAAAGTTTGGACATTCATTGTTGCATCATATCTATTGGATTTTGTAATTATACATTGTAGACAGAAAGGGTTCTTCTTGGCTGCAGTCCTACAGTATGTGAAAGGGCATGTAGAGTAAAAAAGAGTTTTATGAATCAATGCTCTGTGCATAATTCCTAATATATTAATTTTGATTAGAAGACAACTAAAAATCATTCTAATTGGATCCGGAAACCACAATACCCCCCGGGCTTGGCTTCCGAATCCCAATTCAATTTAGAAAGATTTTTTTCCTAGGGGTGCCCCCCTTTGGAGAGGCCCCCTGAACCCCAAACCTTTCCAAATTTGGGGGGCTTACAGGGAAGAACTTGAGGAAGCTCCCCAGCCATTTTGGTGCCTCCAGGACCCAGAGGAAACATGGTGTTTCGCTTCATTTCATTTCATAACAAAACCACTTCAAAAATTTATCACTAACGAAATGAAACGAAACCACTAAAGAAACTAAACAAAACAAAACACTATTTTTCCATGTTGTGCCCATCTCTAACTGGCGGTCCAGCAACAAGTGAGGGGCCTTCTAGTTGCCAACTCCTGTTTTAGCCCATATGGGCTGGGAAGATATGCCTGAGCTCCTGGCGATCCTTCATGCTGCTTTTGAACTTTTCTCAGACACATGATATTCTTTTCTCAGTGCCATCACCAGAAGTACATAAGAACATAAGAACATAAGAACATAAGAACATAAGAAGAGCCATGCTGGATCAGGCCAAAGGCCCATCTAGTCCAGCTTCCTGTATCTCACAGCGGCCCCACCAGATGCGTTTGGGAGCGCATGAGACTTGATATCTGTCTCCTGATACCACTCCCTTGCATCTGGCCCTTGAATTACCCTGGTTTAAAGCCTAGAGATTACACATCTCCATCATGGTTTGTAACCCGTGAAGTAGTTATGATGCACTTTCTAAATACACTTTCGCTTTTGAATTATGTACTGTACTAATAAATTGAGGGCACTCAGGCACAGTATATGTTGCCCTGAGGTGGACGGGACCACAAGCACGTTCGTGTCCGCCCCCTGCAATTTCCTCTACCATTTCCCATGTGTCCCTTCATCGCTGCAACAGCAAACAAGAAAGTGCTGTTTCCTTTTAAGAATGTTCTAGGATCAGCCTGTTAATAAAGTGTTACTCTTAAAAGTAGGGAACACCTTTTCCCTAGGAATTCCAGGTGGGCTTTGGGGGTAACTGCTGGGTGCATGTCTGGCCCTTGGGTGGCTTTGGAAAGGGGGGGGACCATGTCCCACTCTGCCTTGCAGTGCCTCAGCAGTGCCTCCAAAGGGTCTCCCCAGCCCTGCTTTGAGGGCATAACCTCTGCTGCTTGTGCTGGGTCCCCCTGGTTTGTACTGTAGCAGCGCAACTGGGGAATCCACTGCTTCTCTGCTCTTTTCTCCTTCCAGGTGATTCGTTCACAGGACACCGAGGCTTTGCATTCTCCACACGGGACAGAGACAATGATGTCTATGAACCAGGAAGCTGTGCGGTGGCTTACAAGGGTGCCTGGTGGTATAGCAGCTGCCATTCGTCCAACTTGAATGGCTTGTACCTCAAAGGCGAACACACCTCCTATGCCAACGGCATCAACTGGGCAGCTGGAAAGGGGCATCACTATTCTTACAAATACGCAGACATGAAAATTAGACCTCAGTGAGTGAAATATCTGCCTGTTCAGACTCTTTCACAAACCTTTTCCACGGATTAACTTGTAGATGAATTTCCTTCTCAGTTCTTTGCATGGCACAACACGGGAAACTTTAGATGATAAGGCTAGGCCATTAGCAGTCCCATGAGGTGTTGATGAAGGCTATCTATCTATCTATCTATCTATCTATCTATCTATCTATCTATCTATCTATCTATCTATCTATCTATCTATCTATCTATCTATCTATCTATCTATCTATCTATCTATCATCTATCATCTATCTATCTATCTATCTTCATCATTTCACTCAATGAAACCCAGCACCTGAGAATTGCTATGGAGAATAAGGATAATCTGAGGGTGTACCCCTTCTGATTAATCCTTGTCCCAAATTGATTCATTAAATTAACTGATTCATTCATTAATTTAATGAATTAAAATGTTTCTGTAACCAGCAGTGCCACTTCAGCCACTGTATGAGAAACCTCAGACTCCAGAAAAGCCATTGGATCATTATAGATGCTTGGTTGGTATTTCCTTTCTGCGTGGTTCAAAGCAATCATACACATAAAGTGACAGGATTTCACTTTTAAATAGTAGCAGTAATGGCAAACTTCAAACTGGGACTCTGCGATTCTGGGATGATTTGCATTTCCCACTATATCATGTGATAAACTGAAAAAATATGAAACAGCTGTAGTATTTCCCACATTTTTCTGTGTAGTCAAGCTCTTTGGTACTTTTAGTCTCCTCTCCTGGCCTTTGTCCCAGCTGAAGCGACACAGGACTCAGTTGTGGGTAATCCAGTTGTCTGCGCACTCAAACACATGCATGTACATAATATATGAACATACTATACACATAAAGAGAGATGGAGGCTAAGTATTGGAATTCCTGACTCTGTTGTCCTGCACTGGGGAAAGGAGAGAAGAGGAGGCAGAGGCTGAGCGAGCAGCTGTGTGGAGCTTGGTTGGATTCCCTGTCTCGTTTTCCTTTTTTAAAAAAATGTATTTTAAACAGATGTATCTGGTAGAAGCTGAGGTATGAGGCTAAACCTATGGCTGTTATTCTGTCGAATTGTTTTGTAACAAATAAATTTGAGGTAGCATTTGAGTGCTTTTATCAAAAAGTCACATGTGTTGTGCATGACCAGAAGTGAGAAAAGTTAGCTTCTGGACTACAAGCCGGGAGTATGCTTGGATCTGTAGATAAGAAAACCTAACTTCTCCATCTCTGAAAGTGATGTTGAGAGTCAGTGTGGTGTGGTTGACAGAGTGAGGGACTAGGATTTAGGAGACCTGAGTATTCATAGCCCTGCTTTCCCATGAAAACTCAGTGGTAATTTCAAGACTACTCCTTTAATAGCTTACATATCTTGAAAATGCATAAGTTGGATGTAACCTAGGGGCACATATCAACAACAATACATGTGTGACGTCACATGTGTGGCTCTTGGAGATTTAAAATTTTAGAGTGACCCAACAGTCTCTACATAAAACACCCATGCCCACAGTCTGCCATACACATTGACTTGCTGAGTGCTTTTCTATGAGGGAATAACACTTTCCAGTGTTTCTTGAGAGAGAGTGAGAGAGAGAGAATATGGTTATCAGGTTGTTGTTATGAAGGCTAAAGGAAACCCAGCATGTCATAAAGGCAGTCTGCTCCCTTTGTTCTCTTCTTCAGATGGGTGCCCAGTTGGGCTACATTAGGAGGGCAGAGGGGGAGATTTAATGTTGTGAGAAAGTGAAGGAGAGAAAATGGAGCAAGGATAGTGATCTCCTTTTGAGATCTGTCCTGCAGCCCCCCCCCTTACAACCTTTTTTACCCATACCACTAACTGAGGGGATGTATCTCGGACTGAACTGTTAACTGCCTACTTTCCAGAGGCGGGAAGACTTCTCCACAGGTTTAGGCTGACAGAACTTATATTTATTTATTTATTTATTTTCAAATTTGTATACCGCACCTATTTCCCGAACGGGAACTCAGGGCGGTTTACACAAGGATTAAAAAATTTTAAAAACAATAACAGCAACATCCAAGACGGCGAACCAGTAATGGCAGGAGGCAGAGGGGGAAAAAACACTGTACCCCTAGCAGTTTCTGAAGGCATCCCTAAATAGCAGGTCTTCAAAGCTTTCTTGAAGGACGCCAATGAAGGAGCTTGCCGTATCTCGCTTGGCAAGGCGTTCCAGATAGCAGGACCAACAACCGAGGAGGCCCGATTGCGGGTAGTCGCTTTACGGGCCTCCTTCGGCGTGGCAATCAGAAGCGAGAGAGCCAAGGAAGATTGGGTGGGTCGGGCCAGGTCTAATTGTTGGGAGATACGCTCTGCCAGATAGACAGGGGCCAAGCCATGGAGGGTTTTGTAAACCAAAACCAACACCTTGAACCTTATTCGGGGGGCAACGGGCAACCAGTGCAGGCGGGCCAGGATGGGGGTGATGTGGTCAAACTTACACGCACCAACCACCAACCTGGCCGCCGCATTCTGGACCCGCTGAAGTCGCCGAACAAGGTTCAAGGGGAGCCCCATGTAGAGGACGTTGCAGTAATCCAACCTCGATATGACCAGCGCCTGTACCACTGTCAGGGAATCCCCATCGAGGTACGGGTGAATCTGGGCGATAAGCCTAAGATGGTAATAGGCCGACCTGGTCACGGCAGCCACCTGGGAATCCAGGGACAAATCCGGATCCAGGACGACGCCCAGACTCCTCACTCTTTGCGCCAGCTGGAGGGCGGACCCACCCAGATTCATTATGCTCAAGACCATTCAGCAGTGGAAGCCATTTCCCTTCAAAGAGGAGCAATACAGTGGAGAACCATTAGTTGGACACACTGATGATTGTTTAGTATCATTACAAACATTAGGGGGCACGGAAAGAGCCCTCCTGAAGAATTTGAGGAGTGTGAACTCTTATGGGCATCCCCCCCAGGGAAATGACAACATTCCGTGGGCCTGTCCTATCTGAAATCATCACTCAGTTGCTTTGACATAAATGAGGCGTTTCAGCATAACGCAGATCATTTCACGTATTGGTAACGTGCCTTTCTAGCATAGAAAGCACTTCATTCCAGAGCCGTACCACGAATCAGGTCAGCATGACTCTTTTCATTTTGCAGACTGGATGGAGGCATGAGGCTGAAGGCGGGCACAGTTAGGTCACCATCACCCCTGCACTTTGTAGTCATAGTTGTTAGCGGGCATTATTTTTGTCACCTCACAGTACTATTACAAGTACCCTTTCTTCCTCTATCTGTTCTGCAGTGAGTAATTGCAACTCTTGCTGGTGAGGGCGGTTCCTTTCCTTAAGCAGCCTTTGAGCCCATTGGGCATGCTGCTGGTCTCTAGTGGAGGATATACTGACACCCCATCGTTCAGCACAGGAGTATTGAGAAGCAGCTTACCGTTCCATTCTTCTGGGGACACCTTAGGACTGTGCAGCTCAAAGGTAGCGCTGCAGGCGTTCCTGCACTTTCTCCCCATCTGAGCAGACCGCTGCTGGAGAAGTTGGAGAAGGGAAGCATGTGTTCCCTAGGGAATGGGTGAGCACACACTGAGCAGGCATGAGAGGAGTATGGCACCCATGGTACACCTGTGTGGGTGTGGCACCAAACTGAACTGCCAAGCTGTGGTTTGTGCCCATCTCTGCGTGGAACTATCAAATTCGGATATACAGTATTCCGAACTATCTGAGCGTGGCATTATTCATTGAATTCTGAATATTTCTAAACCTGAACGCACATCCTTAACAAGGACCCTACAGGGAGAAGACAAATGGTTCTGAAAGATTGCAGAAATGCAAATAGTGTAGGAGAATCCTGTCTTTCCTGTATATAAAGGAACTTGAAAGGGAGTCTCTCTTATTCTCTCTCTGTCCATGCACTAACCAACCCTTTCGTGACCCCACACATTATTTTCACAATAAGGAAATGCCTGCATCTGGAAGCTGAAGATAGGAAAAGAAAGAAAGAAAGAAAGAAAGAAAGAAAGAAAGAAAGAAAGAA
>JAHTLZ010000016.1:77529147-77583106 GCA_023846285.1 Phrynocephalus versicolor
TTATTTATTTATTTATTTATTTATTTATTTATTTATTTATTTATTTACCTCACCTTTCTCCTTGAAAAAGGACCCAAAATGGCTTACAGTATTGAGGGATAATATACAGTCCAGTACAATTAAGACATGTTCAAGGAGTTCTCTCTGTGCTTTGTGGTAGAGAGTTAGATTGACATCTACCCCAGAGCACAAAAAGAACTCCTAGCAACCTGAGCTCCTTGCCCTCTGAAGATGCTGGCCACAGAGACTGGCAAAACATCAGGAAGAAAAACTTGGGAACATGGCCAAACAGCCTGAAAAACCCACAAGAGCCATCCGATCCCGGTCATGACAGCCTTTGAGATTTCTTTTTTCGTTTACCCTGCAGGTGAGCGAGGGGCTGCCGGAGCACCGGGAAAAGCTGGGCCCAAGGGAGATCAAGGAGACAAAGGTAATGGCGCCTGTATGTCCTCTGCCTCTCCATGTGAGAAGGCCAGGAGGAACTCATGTGTCGTCTCCAGAGCTTGTTGGTTCCAACTGGCTGGTTTTTCAGTGATTAGGAAAGTTACAAAGTATCTGTAAAAGTAACAAGTAGCTGCAAAATCATTATGGGGTATAGGAAGTAACAATGCATTTTACTACCTTTTAGTGGGATCTTGATGATAACTTTTCTGGTTTTATACAATTTGTTATCAACTGTCATTTGCCAGGAAAGTATATGTTGTTGTTTTTTTGTTTTGTATTTCTGTAAATATTTCCAAGATACAATAACAGAACTGACCACTACTAGAATCTTGAAAGAGAGATATTGCCCTGTATTTTAATGGCCTGCTAGTAACAATGCACTAATATCTCACAAGGTAAGGAATTACTATAGAACCAAAGTAACAGTACAGAAAACTCAGCAGTTGTAAAAACTGTAAGAAGGTTCTTTTCGCTCTGGCAGGTCCAACCAAACACCTCTTAGAAACACAATGAACCAAGTGATCCACTTCGGCCTGACCTGTTTGGCAGTTGCGAGCGCACTCGCTGCGGGTTGCCACCCCACAAGAAGCCCGGAAGACGGTCACCCAGACCCAGGCTTTCTCAGTGGCAGCCCCTTCCTCGTGGAATTCCATCCCCAGTGAAGTGCGCTCCGCAGAGTCCCTGCAGGCCTTTCAAAAGGCTTTAAAAACATTTTTATTTCGAGAGGCCTTTGGCGAGCTTTAATTTAATTTTTTTTTCCTTCCCGCCATCCTCAGTGATCACTGGTGTCTACCAATGTTCATCAAGTTATTTAAAGTTAGGGATCTCGCCTTGTTGGCGTTCTGGGATGCATTAGGGTTTTTATATGTTAATATACTCTTTTTATATTGTTTTGTTTACTATTTGTTGTTTATTCTTGTACTGTATAAATTTTTATTGTCTTTTTGGTGCTTGTTCGCCTGATTGTACGCCGCTTAGAGTTCTGCCTAGAAGATAAGCGGGATATAAATATAACAATAAAATAAATAAATAAATAAATAAATAAGTGGGGGAAAGCCAACCCAGTACAATGGCAAATGTGGAAAAGAGGATTCTCCTTATTAAAGAAACAAAGAATCTTTCAAGATGGAGAGACAGGAGCCCTTGCTCAAATCAAAGCTTCTCAAAGGACATAGAATGCATAGTATATTGTATCTTTATGGGATTGAATCCATAACAAACTAGACACAGTGCTTCAACTGCATAACAGAGTTCTACTCTCCATAAGCAATCCTGTCCCAGAGGTTGCATTATGCATGAGTTGTTGCCACAAAGTTAATCTTGATACATTTCCCCTTCCATCTTCTGAATCCAGAAGATAGAAAGACATCTTGTATAAATGTGTTCCAGTTCACACATGTTACAATTCTGTTATATTGGAGTTTGTATTTGGTCAGCCGGCATTGTAAGACTATTAATTTATTTGACACTGGCAAGTTGCTACTTCCTTTGGTGGCCACCATTGTGTAGAACGCCAGACTGTTGGGTTGGGTTCTTCCACAGTGCCCTTGTCACGGGAACTTTGATGTAGACTGTAACCCTTATCAGCTGCAGAGATGAGAAATAACGTTCCCATGGCAGCTGTGTGTCATGAAGATAACTTTTTTAGCTTCAAAAAATCTGAAGCTTCCTTTCAGTCCACTGCGTATCCAATGAATAATAAGAGAAATACATTGGATACACAGTGGACCGAAAGGAAGGATCAATCTATCTTTATAACACAACTGTCAAGAAATAATTGATGATTAACCATTCTAGATTCTTTCAAAAAGTAGCAACCCGGGTTCTAGTGATCCAGCATGGCTCAAAGTGTTCTCATCTCATCTCCAGCAAGACACCTTGTCATATGAGCCATTAAAAGTTTCTGTGCTGCTGTTTCATTCTTCTTCTTAATGGGTTTTCCCACAGGAAGAAAGAACAGAGAAGAGGTTGGGGGGTGGGGAGTGGCTACAAGGCAAAGAAATCCTCATTAAACGAGGCAGAGTCATCTCAGAGCCTTATCTGTCACTGCTGTCTTTATGGCCCGGGCAACACATTTGTTGACTGGCCCCTTTATAAAAAGACATATCTTCCTCTTTTTACAGGAGAATCATGCAACTTGGACAGTCACCCTGGGTGTCAGCAGCAAGGTACGGCAATCTCACTCTGGGTATTATTGAATGTTGTTCAGCAGTGTCAGCCTTGTGGGTCTTCCGGGCCTAGTACAAGATGTGTGCCATCCACAAATGCCAATCTCATGGGAAACAACTGCCTCAAAAATGTGTAGGTGTGTTTTACTATGGATAGCAGTCAGTGTAAAATGCATCACAGGGGATATTTATGCCTTATACAGTATTTAAAGGGTTTAAAAGCCATTGCTTAGCCTCAGGTGTCCCTGGGCACCACAGGGTTTCTCTGGTGATGAGCAGCAGGGATCTTGATTCCCCCCCCCTTCCTTTTGGTGGGATAGCAGTGGCTAAAATCCCAATCCTTTTCTTTTAAAACTAGGTTTTGATTTAAATTGCACTCTCTGAAGGCTCCCAGATGTAGGACTCAAATTTGAAGCCACACTTGTTCTGCCTGTCCACCTTGAGTCACATAAACTTCCCTTTTTGCCAGTGTGGCACTGCCAAAATCCAGCAGTGTGTAGGATCACAGAGCAGCCCAAGATGGGTTCCAAGAGAGGAACAATGTGCTCCCTCCAGCCCTCAGGTTGTTCTCCCAAACGTATCATTCAGACAAGCTGCCTTAAACATTAACAATATCCTGTGAAGGAGATTGTTTTAACTACTGTAGTCCCAAACATTTTTCTTTTCTAGAGGCAGGAGCCAGAGACTGCAAAGAACTGCTGGAACGTGGAGAGACACTGAGTGGCTGGTACACGATCTATCCGACCACGGGCAAAGCAATGACCGTCTTCTGTGACATGGAGACAGACGGAGGAGGCTGGCTGGTGAGCCTGAACAACATGGGGCAAAACAGACGAGGTTTAGCAGAATGGCCCAAAGCTGCCATGAAAACTCTGTGTGTGTGTGTGTGTGTGTGTGTGCCGCGCGTGCGCACGTGCGCGTACACCACCAATAGAAATATGCTAAAGATATAATTTTGATGCATTTTGTGCTCAAGTGATTGATAGGAGCCAATGGCTCAGTTTCTGGCACTTGATTTCTGTTTTGCAACCCTTTTGAGATAAGATCATTACTAGGTGCATGAGGTCTGATCTGTAGCCCCTGATGATGATAAGAACTAGTTGTGTTTTTAGTATGCTTTTCCTTGGAGAAGCTCAGTAGGGAAAACACGAGTCTTTCCTTCCCTGCTGAAACTAGTTAGGCAGACCAAGTGACTTGCCCAAGATAACCCAACTGAAGTAACACGGGGTCTTCCCAGTCCTCATCCAACTGTGCAACCATTATACCACTCTGGTTCTTCCATGTAATGCCCATGACACCTTTGCACATTGTGAGGGCTGTCTGAGCCTCACTAAGCTAACTTGAAACCACCCATTCCCAGGATAGTCTAGGAAGCCTATTTGCCATTCCAATGGAGTCTTGTGTTACTGATTCCTTTTGTCCCCACCCTTCCTCTAGGTCTTCCAGAGGCGACAGGATGGATCTGTAGATTTTTACCGTGATTGGAAGTCCTACAAATATGGTTTCGGAAACCAAGCATCTGAATTTTGGCTGGGCAATGATAAAATCCATCTCCTCACAAACTCTGGTAATTTAATTTACAGTGGACCCTTGTATAACAAACAGCTTGTATAACATAAAATCTCTACAACATAAAAAATTCCAGAGGCAGGGGAAATTTGCTTAACATAATTGCCTATGGGGAGAATCTGTACAACATAAAAATGGGATTACTCCATTTTCAATGCATTCCTATGGGAATTTGTATAAAGGAAAATTTGTTTAACATAATTTCATTTGGAACGAATTAATTCCTTTATACAAGGTACCACTGTATCTTCTTACATTTGTTTCTGGAGAATTCTCAAAGAGCTGAAGACCAAAATAGAGATTTCGGTAGGAATTTGGACGAATTCCTCAAATAGATCTCTGTAATATTTATTTTTTCATAGAATCTGTCATAAAAAGCTGCAGGCTCTGTTGCAGGATGGTTTGATCACAATCTTAATTTATTGTGGGAAAGATTAGTATTGGTACCTTAATTGATGGAATCCCTTAATGGATCTCTAGAAGATTCCCCTCTCTCCTACACATTCACATGTTGAGCAATGAGAAAAATACCATGTGCTCCTCACACATCTTGAGTTTGTTTTCATTGAGAGTAAAACATGTACAGTACTGCTATTCCTATTCAAAATCACATTTGTGAAAGCCATACAGATGTCTGTTGGTAGCTTAGAAGTTGCCCAACATTTATTTATTTATTTATTTATTTATTTATTTATTTATTTATTTATTTATTTATTTATTTGTAAACCCACCCATCTGGCCTAAAAGGCCATTTATATCCCATCTTTCTCCCAGCTGAGAGAAACAAGGCGGCTTACAAAGAATTTTAGTAGCAAGTATTGATTATGAGGAAAAGCCTTTACCTGCCAGAAGAAGGAAAACATGGAGGAGGCCAGTTTGGTTGCCTATGGGAGGGAATTCCACATCCACTGAAAAGGTCCTCTATTCCAAATGGGATGTCCTTGCACAAGAGAGGCAGCCATCTACCCAGAGTTTTATAACTAAATGTACATTAAAATTAATTTTATAAGGGAATATGACAGAATTATTATTATTATTATTATTATTATTATTATTATTATTATTATTATTAGGTATTTTCTTTTTAAAGGGAGTGAACATGAAAGCTGCTTTCCAGCAGCAAGGCTCTGGCCCCTTCCTGCTCCACCTATTATGTGCAAGTAAACACAAGGTACATTGAGAGAAGGGAAGCTGGAGCAGTCTGGATGGCTCTTAAAATGTTCTTCCCCACCTGTCAAAAATTTGCTTCCCAACACTTCCTCATACAAAACAAGGACCAAAGGGCACCTCCAGTGTAATCTTGGGAGCAGATTAACCAACTGCACAGGCTACACAACGTAATCAGGAACTCTCCAAATAGCACCAAGTATAATACAGCCCCCGGGAGTGTGCCAGAAAGGAATAGGGCAGCTTTTAAAGAGGGCAGGATGGATCTCAATTATTCAAAACACGTCTGGGTGCCTTAATTTGATTTGAACTCAAGTACACCAAAAGCGAACCAGATAGTGAGCTATATACCATCTGAATCCCCACCCCCACCCCCAGCCATGAAGGATGCATATGCCTTCCACTTGGACAAGCTAGATGCCTCCTTTACATCTCAGATGTTGGGATGCATGAATGAAAATGTGCTCTTGCGCTCAACATGCATGTGAGCATCACATGGCTATGGAACACAACACTGGATTTAGATCATTTTTCTTCTCATCTAGTGAGTTTTTTCTTATGCTTTTAATTGAATTGGATCAGGGCTTGGGGAAGGCCCTATTTGGATTACAGCTCCTGGACTATCTTAACCACACGGCTTGCATCTTGCACGTTGTAGTCCAAAAGAAACCTTTTCCATTCTCTGTAGTAGAACCTAAGTTGTGAAAGTCAAGAGTAAAAGGGCATGGCAGAGGACACTGTGGGTCCAACAGAGTCTGCCCATGGCTTTCACCATTCTCAAAGGATATATTTTGCTCCCCTGACTTATCAGGAGACATCAGCAGCCTTTGACTTCATCTTTGGTCCAAGTCTGGTCCAAAACTACTGTGATCACATGAACCCAGAGGGGAGTGCTCCCTGACCCAACACCCGCCCTTGTAATCACCAGCAAGCTCCCACTTGAGGGTTTCTGTCATCAACAGTGACCACTCTCTGGTGTCTCTCATCAGGAATACAGCAGCTGCGGATTGATGTGGAGGACTTCAACGGCACAAGAACGTACGCTAAATATACCAGTTTCAAAATCTCGAGTGAGAAAGAAAACTACACACTCTCAGTGGGCTCCTATGTAGATGGTAACATGGGTAAGTTACCCAGAGAATTGTTCTTTCTTTCAAGTATCTCTTTCAAGTATCCTTTTAAAAAGCATAAACATATTCTTGCTGGGTGAGATGAAGTTCGGCCTAGTTCTTTTGTCTGTCTCCAAGGACACCTTTCCTCTCAGATATCTTATGAAATGTGGCTGCCATTATTTATAATCTATTCTCGGGGTTTGATAATCAAACATTTCCTACTTTGTAGCATGCATGTTCTGTTGTGGACAGAGAATTTTGATAGAAACGACATTCAGTCTAGTATTTATTTATTTATTTATTTACCGCCCATCTTCCGAAGGAACTGATATACGTGTCTTCCATTAATTCCCCCAATTAAAATTACCTAGCGTTGTGCCCATGCCAGTAGTGAACTTTCCAGTTATGTTTTGTGTGAATAAGTGCTTCTTTTTGGATGATATTGTATAGTATCTGTCTGGGGGGATAGTCAAAAGGCTATGAGAAAGAATAGATTAACCTCTTCCCAGGATGGAGGAAGAGACTAAATCTCAGAGGATGACCTTACATGCCTGCTTCTAGCTGCTTCTAGCTTCCCCAGAGACCTGAAATTGTTGTTTCTCTAACCTCGAGATGGGGAATAGATGTCCACCTTACAGGTGGTATAAATATTTTTCTTCCCATTGATTCTAGTGAGAGGGGGATCATTTTAAAAAAAAAGGAGAGAGGGGCAGTGAAAAAATGCCTCTTCACCCCTACTATCCAGCAGCAAGAGTTAGTTCAGCAAGGCATTAAATAAGAAAGCCCCTTCACTTGAAATGGCCACAGATCAGCTTCTTTGTATAAATATGGAGTTATTTTGTTATGACATCGTGCTTGACTGGCCCTGCTGTTAGTCTGACAAATTAATATTTTCTATCTATAATTAATAATGCATATAGTTTTGATAATGTTGATATCATCCTAGATAATTTTTATCCAGTTACAATACAGTACCTCCAAACATCTACTCAGGAATAGGTGACTGATGGCCCTTCAGTTGTTGCTGAGATGCAGCTCTCAGCAAATCTACAGAGATGTTGGGATTTCCAGTCTAGGAACAACTCAATAGTCTCAAATTACCAAGTGCTGTTTTTAGCTTTTCTTGATGGAGAAGGTGTGCTAGGTTCTTGAAGATACCTGGTGCCCTTTTTTGTATGTTTTCTAGTTTAATTATGTCCTGCAAAAATATATAAACAATGTGCTTACCCTTCTGAAATAATTATATGCCAGCAAGTTTATTCTGAGATATGGCAATTTTTTCTAGATACAGAGTACTCAGAAGTAGTTTATCATTCCATCCTTCTAGGGATGCTCTAGGCCAGTGATGGCGAACCTTTTAGAGACCAAGTGCCCAAAAACTGTGATTCAAAACCCACTAATTTTTGCAAAGTGCCAATAATGCCATTTAACCTGAATAGAGGTGGCTGTGAAGGGGTGATGTTGGGTGCCCACAGAAAGGGCTCCGAGTGCCACCTTTGGCAACCGTGCCATAGGTTCGGCAACACTACTCTAGGCCAAGACTGCACAAGGTGCAGTGAGGAATTGAACTGCCAAACCCAGGTGCTCCATTTCACCGAGCTGTGCCAGCCAGCATTTGCTTGTGGAAGTTGTATGATAGTATTAATATGCGTATGTTAATGTTTTTAACAAAAACAAGGGTGTCCTTGTGCTAACTTCGGGATTTAAATTATGAATTTAGTCTTAGTCTTTGTTCTGCCTAAAAGTGGGGCTGGGTTTTAACGAAAAAGGAATGATACAGAGGGGTGAAATTTTCTCTGGAATCAGGAGCGTGTCATGAACCCAGTGAGTAGTGATAACTGCGGATCTTCACAGATTAGAACTGGCCCTCTGGAGCTCCAAATGGGGTATTTCTCAGACCCAACACTGAGGCTGGATCTACTACAGAGTAAAGCAAAAAGCAAAGTGTGCTGCTTATATATCATCCTATAACACTCAAAGGAATCGAGGGGCAGTTTATAATTTAATTATGCAGACTCGTTTGCCAACCCCTACCTCACCCGCAACAAGCTGGGTCCTCATTTTATTGTCCTTGAAAGGACAGAAGGCTGAGTCAACATTCAGGCGGCTACCTTGGATTGAACCCTGGGGCTTAAACAGTTTTGGGAGCGGTTTAATCATTGTGCCACGAGGCTCCCACAGGCTGAATCTCTTACCTTCTATCTGGAAAGCATATCCTCTGCCAATTATATTTGGTCCCTCTCCCTTTATTAATTTCCCCAAGGCAATAATTTGTATTCCAGCCCTCTTGAAGTGATGGTGTGACAATAGAAAAGGTTAAATTGTTGTTTCCTGCTTTATCCTTTCAGGTGACTCCTTCTCAGCACACAGAGGCTTGGCGTTCTCCACACGGGACAGAGACAATGATGCCCATGAGACAGGAAGCTGCGCAGTGACTTACAAGGGTGGCTGGTGGTACGGTGTCTGCCATTCTTCCAACCTGAATGGCTTGTACCTCAAAGGCGAACACACCTCCTATGCCAACGGCATCAACTGGGCTGCTGGAAAGGGGCACCATTATTCTTACAAATACGCAGACATGAAAATTAGACACCAGTAGGGGGTGACACTTTTCATAGCCCTGTCCCAAGGATTCACTGGTAGAGCAATCTTCTTCCCGGTTCTGTGTCTTACACAGCAAAAGTTTAACACATATTGCTTTAAATACTGATGGAAGACTCCCATTTTATATTTTTGTGATCATCTCTCATACAGATGGCTCCTGGTCATGCTGAAGATGGTGGTGGATTTGGTACTGATAACAATGAAGATCCAGTTGTTTCCATTGGATGACTGTTTAGTATTGTTAGTTGCCTGATGCTTTTATTTAGTTAATTTTAATTGTATTTTATTTGTACTCACTCAATAGTCTGTATTTATTTGCACTGGCCAGAATGGCCCTGTTGCTGGAAGCCAATTCTAGGGCCTCCAACAGGCCCAGGAAGCCCATTAGAGGCCCATCCGCGGCAGCGCCAGGCCTGCGGTAAGTGCAGGAGGCACCAAACAGGCCCCCCAGTCCCGACCTGACCCATCATCCGCATAATTTGGATTCCCCTTTATCATGGGTCAGATCCCTAACCCTTGGGATAAACGGGGGAGTACTGTACTATATCTAATAAGGACAATTCTGGTTTAAATATATGTGTGTTCTTTTAACATTTTAACAAGCCAAGTGTATAGTTTAATCCATTTTTTCAACTTTATCACAAGTCTACCATACATGGTAACACATCTCCATTTTTGCTCGTACTTCCAACATTTACTAAACACATTTAAAAACATTTTAACTAATCCAACAGGTGCTAAATACCATCTATAAGACATTTTTATGAATTATCTTTATGATACCAGTATTCATGATAGAAACCATACATTTTTAACATTATACAGTATCTGTATTTACATTAGAGGCCACCAAAAAGAAACCAAAACCTGGTTTATAGAATCTTGTTTAAGTTTTAACTTCTCTTCTTGATCTAACATGTCCATATAGGTTATAATTTTCTCAAAGTTTCAAATACTGTATTAATATACGCAAATGGTGAAACCCATCTTGGAGTTTTGTACTATTTCATTTTTATTTTTTCCCCATATCTTAATTAGCTAATTTCTAAAATACTGTAGTGATTTGAAAATGTCCGTGAGCTTCAGCTTTCTCCATGATCCTTACTTAGGCTTTTTTGTTCTAGTATTTCTCATTTTGTTCTCATTTCTCATTCTCTCACAGCCAGTTCTTATTCCATCTTCTTTTTCAGATTTTCTTCTCCTTCTTGCTCATCTGTCTCTTATTGCTCCTTTCTTTCTGTCTTTCTCATTAGTGTCTGGTGTCTGTGATTCTTTCTCAAAAATGCTGATATTCTTATCACTGTATTCTCTCACTTTGTTAATAGTGTCAAGTTTGTATCTTGAAGATACCAGGTGCCCTTTTTGTTTAACATTCCTTCTGGTACCAGCCATTGTTTCAGTATCACAATCTCACTTTGTCCATATTGTATTGGTTCCTCTCTTGAGCTTCTCAGTATTTCATCCCTTATTCTTCTCTTAGCAAACTTTACATGGACTTCATGTGGAATTCCTTTATTTCTTACATAGCTTGAGTTAATTCTGTATACTTGGCAAAAATCAAAGAAACAAAACAAAATACCTTAAAGGCTAACTACTGTATTATGAAGTCTGAAGAAGTGGACGTGTCCACGAAAGCTTACATTAAAATGTAATAGTTAGTCTTTAAGGTGCTACATTTTGCAGCCTAAGGGTATTTGATGCTCTCTCCCTTTTAGTTATTACAATTGATTTTGTTAGGCTTTTATTTGCTTGAAACAGTCTTTGATTTTCTTCTTTCAATTCATCTAGCCCCTTCTTAATTTGGTCTGTCTTATTTTCCAACTTCTCAATACATTGTTGGTCTTTAATAATAGTTTTTTGATGGACATCCTGTAACTGTGTACTCACTGAGGTGATCTGTTCTTTCACCTTGTCCATTTTATCTTCTAATTTATGGTGGTTTTCCCTCATTTCTTTTTGAAAGGAAGTTGTTTTTTTCTTTGTGTATTGTCACTGTGTCTTGAATCCTTTGCAATATTGCCTGTAAGTCTTTCTGAAACTTCTCCTGTTGAAGCATTGTGTCAATGGTCTTTTGTTGAACAAGATTGGAGGTGCTGGACACTGGAGCAAGTGCTGTTTTCATTACTGCTTTAGAAAGATTTGTTGGACTCATCATATATGATTTCCTTCAATAGTTCAATCAGATTCTAAAAGCTTACTCCTTTGGAAAACCACCCCCTCCACCTACAACCATTCAATCATAATCAATAGATCAGTAATTCAACAATTTATATATCACTATTCAATGTCCTATATTGCAATCCACAAAATCAGCAATCCAAAACTAGTATTGCTGAGAGAACATTCCTCAATTTTAGTTCCATCCTCTAGTTCCAGTGTTCAAAGGTTAGTTGTGTCCACTGTGTCTCTATTAGCCCAATTCATTTATTAATGCCCTTAATGACAAATCACTCTCTCTGCTCCATAAACTAAATGGTCTATTGTAATGCTGCCTCCTTTCCACTTTTGTCACTGCAGCCTTATGCACGTACAAACCTTACCCATGTGCTGTGAAGGTTCATTATATGCCTTGCCAGAAGACACATTCAACATACATACTGAGTCTCTGGTTAGGATGAAATTAAATGGAACCTGCACCCAAAATTTACTTATTAATAACCACCAGTAGATAAGAATTTTATTTATTTAACAGAAGTGAACCTCTTTTGGCATATTTTAAAATGATTGAAAATAAAGCCAAGCAGCAATCCATTCTAGGAAGAAGGGCTTGGTCTCCTAACATCATCCTCTCGTTTGGGAGGCTTGCCAATTCCTGTGGCCTTCCATGTTAATTCAATAGCATGGGAAAAGCAGCTTGCAGCTGTTAGAGACATTGCTATATTATTACTTCATGCCTTACAGAGCACGGACACAAAGCCAGTCCAATTTTACCCGTTCTCTCCCAGGTTGTTAAGAAAAATCAAAAGCAACCCCAGGGAAATTGAAGACGGTGCCAGAGAAAAGCCTCCCAGTTCAACTAGCAGTCTTCTCAATTGAGCCCTCTATTCACATTCATTCGGTGCTCCAGAATGGGTTTTCTAACACAATCTGCCCACAGGGAAATCTTTTTAACTCCTACTCAAGAGAGCTCCATCTGAACACTCACAAAGTAATCCTCTGAGGTGGCTGTACCACTTGAGATTGCAGGTAGAGGCTCTCATAAAAGAATACTATGCCCCCTTAAACTGATAGCTGTTGCAAGTGTTTCGGGCTGTTTGACCATGTTCTGGAAGTTTTTCTTCCTGACGTTTTGCCAGACTCTGTGGCAGAGGGCAAGGAGCTCAGGGGACTAGGAGTTCTCTCTGTGTTCTGGGGTATACAATTTTTGCTCTTCCAGAACACAGCCAAACAGCCCTAAAAAGTCACAACAGCTATCAGACCCCAGCCTTGGAAGCGTTCGAGAATACCCCCCAAATAAAAGCCTAGCATGCGAGAACGATGGCCATCTGTTTATTTCGTGAAGTAGCCCTTATATGTCTTTCTCTCTTCGCTGTTCTGTTACACTGGGCATAATATCAATCCTGAGATGCTCCTTGTAAAGTCAGTCCTCTCTGTAGAGGAGGCAGATGAACAGCAGTTTTCAGAGCTGATACCTACCCTGTGACTCGTGCTTCCACAATCTCTCTCCTCTTAAGCAAGTGCATAGCCAAACCCAGAGGTGGTATAAACAGAGGGATAGGTGGGAAGGCCACTGACAAAACATCCATTTTGAGAAGCTCTAACAGGAGAGGCCCCAAACATGGATGAATGCCAAACATGTCAGGAGTGCTGTGTCACAATAGTCTTCCTTAGTCTTCCCCAAACTTTAGATACCAATTGCATCTTTAAACATGCATATGACATTTTTTAAAAAATAAAACTTTTCAGTATAGAAGTTAGGGTTTTAAAGTGGTATCTTTGAAAACTGCAGGATAGGATCCGTCCCCCCTCCCAAATCAGTCACACAATTGCCCGTTATGGCTGGAAAACATTAACATCAGACCTCAGACCAGAAGCACATTGTGTATAGCAATGATGAACCATATATATTTGGAGCAGATGACACCCGAGTCTCCTCCACATCTATGATTCTCTGATTCTAAAATTTATTCCAATCTAAGGAAGCCAAATACTACATCAACCCTCATTCTAGACACCAACAGAACTGCACAAAGAAGGAAGGCAGAGAAGTTTAATTCCAGCAGCATTTTACTGCAGCACACTTCTGGACAAAAATGTTCATAAAAGACAAGAGCAAACCAAAGAGAATATAAAAACAAATCCACTAAATTTATGACTTTATTCTTGGAAAAAACTCACTGATGGGATTGAGCAGCGGCTTCTTCTGCAAGATTTTTTTTTTGGGGGGGGGGGGAGCTAGGAGAAAGAGGCGAGTGTTTTCACTTCTGCTGCCCTTGGGCCAGGTGATAGGTCATGCTCTTCCCCGGACATCCCCCGGGAATGCCGGACAATGGTGGAAGCTGCCCCTTCCTTCCTTCCTGCACAACAAGTACAAGATGGAAGTTTTGCTGCTGATCTAGTGGCTTCCTTCACAGTGCACAGCCGCCCGCCCCCCCCGCCCTGTTATCCGCCCCTGCCACAGTGTCACACCAAGACAGATTAGTCCATCGTTAAAGTCCTTTGCTCCCCCTCCCTTTGGTGACAGCGGAATGGGAGCTTCCCAGGGAGAGTGTTAATGAAACATGAGCGCATAGGAGGGAATGACCGACTCCAAGCACCCAATGGTTACACAGCAAAGGCCACTTAGTCCTCTGTACAAGCATCAGAAAAAGCAGTTCTTTCCCTCCTCCCCTAAGCCCCCCCCCCACCCCTTTTAATAGAATTCAGTACAGAGTCAGTGGTCGGGCACCACCAGTTTCAGCAACAGTACAAAACACTCCCACAGCCAGCGCAACGGTCCTCTTATGTCAAGATGTCATGGGCCTGGTGTTCCACCAACATTTCCATGCTCTTCACATCTGTGCACCAGAACTCCAGGCGGTCTTTCATGCCTTTTATCTAGAAAACAAACCCACAAGCACTTTTGTAATTGGGGAAGAACTGAAGAACAACTCGAAGACAGGACAAGGTGGGTGCAACCGGTTCTTGATCAGGTGCTCTCCTGCATCAGCCAACATTTCAAAAGCAATGCTAACGTCTCTTCCAGCCTGCAAGAGGAGTGGTGAACATCCATCTCTCTCTCTTCTACAGGAGAAAAGGTCTGCCACTCCAGAAGTCCCTCCTGGCACAAAAGTGAATGGGCCAAACTGTGGCTTGGGCACAGCAGAATCAGGGTGGAGGGTATCCGGATCGGAAACTCCCTCACCAATTAAGCAGCTGAGGACTGGGCTTTATCATTCTCACCAACCCTAAGGTGATCGAGGAACTTTCCTCTGTAATCAACAGGAGACAAGACTTTTACAACTAATTTTACCCCTCTAGGCTTTTCATTCACTGACTGGTGTGAGATCTATTTAAATATCAAAGTCTAACACATAAAACCAAGATAATGAGTGCCCTTATTAAAGTATTTACCCACATTATTGGTATTTACTCCTATTTACTTGTATTTCTCTTAAGTAGCCTACTTTTTCCTAAGACTGCCATTCATTCAAGTATTTACCTGTTGTAAATCCAACACCCGTGGTTGGACCCAGGTCATGTGAACTTTTTTATCCACTTCGTCAATGCTGCCCTTTACCAAACCCACTGAAAGTGCTTTCATCACTAGCAGTTCCACCTGCAGAAGACAGAAAAATTCCCATTCATTTCTGAAGAAACCAGGTTGCTCCCAGACAAGGTGAACAATCTGAACATGTATTACAACTCTGAAATTATGTGGATAATGAACTGGTACAGTAATGGCAAAGGGTAATAGTCTCAATAAATACCGTCTGGAAACTTAAAGAAGTCAAATATAATACAAATTATGAAATAAAAACTTTTTTAAAAAAGAGAAGACCGAATATTACACGAACAATGAACCAATATGTTCAATGCCTCCAAACAGTCAATTCATATTAACTTTTCAAATGCAACTTGCCTCATTGATAGTCACTTTGGCACTTTTAGCAATCTCCTCAAAAGTGAGTTGCCTGTGATTAGCTGGTCGGGTGAAGGTCATCTGCGGGGGGGGGGGGAGGGGGAGAAAGGTGTTAAAAGTAACTTGGGGTTAACAAAAGGCATGAACATTTTGCAAAAGAGCCATGAGAATCATTTCCCCTTTATGACCAGTCTCTCTGTGTGAGAACTTATTTACAAGACAAACTAAATGTTTACAAGATAACAGCACATACTTGCTGTCGGAGAAATCTATGCTGTAAAAGATAACAGAAAGAAAGGGATATGTCTGAAAAGAACAAAGACTCAACCAAGACCAACGGTTCAAGGATGCTGAGCTGTTTACCTGAGCCAGCATCTGCAACTAATTAGAAGTAACAATAATTTTCAGTGCTATATAATTAACAAATGTCTAACATAAGAAAAAAAATCCAGGGTACTCCATCATAGGTTCCTTTACATGACTGGTTTAAACAGGCTTTAGACGATAAATATCTTACGTTCTGAGAAGCCAGACGTATATATGAGGACCTCACTACTTCATAAACCAGGGCTTGTAGTAAGGAAACTAAAATGTTTAATGTCCCATGTGTGTATTATGAGAACATTATTTGCCCACTATTGTGTTATTTTGATTGAATTATGCTTATTGATAATTTTTGATTGTTTTGGTTATTGGTTTTATATAATTAATATGTTTTGTATACGTATAGTTGTTCTGTTTATTTATGTTCCCACATTGTAAACCGCCCAGAGTAAGCTTTGGTCAGATGAGTGGTATATACAGTAAATCTAATAAAACAAATAAACACAGGAGAGGACTTTGTCTGTTGCTGCTCCCAGACTTTGGAACTCCCTCCCGCGAGAGGCCAGATCTGCACCATCTTTGCCATTCTTCTCTAAGCAGGCAAAGACCATTCTCTTTAGGCAAGCTTTCCCTGAGTGAGTGACTATCTGCTCTGTGACTTTTAGATGGACTGTTATGCACTACTGCTTGGACTGAATCTGTAGTACTACTTGTATTATTCCACTTTTAATATTCCATCTCTCAGAATGCAACTTTTTTCATTATTTGTTTACTTATTGTTGTTAGCTGCAATATTGCTTCTTGATGATGAGAGATGCCTCTTTACAATCCTTGTTCTTAGCTTTGAATTTGGTATTTAATATTCTTGATAGATGACTTTATGCAGACGTGAACTCTTGTACTTAAGACTACACTTTTCATTTTTATACAATGGAGAGAAAGATAATTTTGCTAGCTTGCAATACAAAGCACAGCTAACCTGCTCCTTCATAAAGATAACATATGTTTCATTTATCATATATTGAACCATATATTCTTAGATCGTTGTCACTAATGGCCAGAATTAACATGACACAAAAAGGTCACATGGTGCCTTAAGAACTGTCAAATTCTTATGAAAAAACATCTAATTAAAAACTGATGGAAGTTTACCATCCACACGAACGCTCTGGGTCACAAGAGCTCGATATTGTATGGATGGGGAAACAGCAGAGCATTTCTGGCAGACTCACCTCCATGAGGCAGAGCAGCTGGATCTTTTGCAGGAGAAGAGTTTCATTTGCAGCCAGGTCTGGCTGTAAAATACAACAGTTCAGAACTTTAGTTACTGCAAAAACCCATTCTGTATTTATTCTAGTAAGATGCATAAATAAGGTAAAGCATGCAAAAAAAAATTAATTTCAGTTTTCTTGCTTCTGTGCCATCAAGAGCATAGCTGCAAACCTGTATAAAATGCAACCTGTATACTTCTAAATGCAACGGATGAAACTAATTAGCCAGTAATCATCTTGGGGAAAGGAATGTTTAAGGATAAACTTTTAAAGAAGTTCAGCAGGTTGTTAGTTCACAAAAACAAGTAATAATGAACAGTTAGCAACTATGTACATCATGCCCACAAACTGAAAGCCGAAATGGAATTTATGACAGGAGTGTGGCCCACTAGTGGTACACAACCTAATTTTGCAGCCTCGGGAGAGCAGCAATAATGGGATATGAAAGTCTTTGGTAGACAATTTTCACATGATGGGAAGGCGTGAGTTTGTATAATAGGAAGAGGTTTTGTTTACACTCTGTTACAATAAGCTTGGCAATCTTTCTCAAATCTTAATCCGTCCAGTGTATAGGTGAAAAATATATCTGTAAAATATATGCAGGTCAACAAAGACATCACACAGCACCCACACACCTGCTGACCCCATGCTGACTTCAAAGCCTGGAATTTTTCCACATTCCCACTGTTGAAGGCATAAAGTGTGTCGATCAGCCACTGTCTATCTGTGTCCCTCAAAGACTCCAGCACTGGATGCATAAGCTGTGGGCGGAAATGAGAGAGAACATTGAGATACAACAGTCAATTCTTTTTAGTAAAATAATTTAGCCAATACATTTCTACTTACCAATTCCCCAAAATTATAGACTCCTTCACCAAGGAGTCCTGCCAACCCTAAAGTGAAGGCTCTCTCCTGCTGGTCTGCCACTGGAAAAAAGAAACAGTCATGCCATTTGACTCATGTTTCAGTAGGTCAGTATTTCCCAACCATGCATTGGGTAACGCAATCGCATTCGTGCCATTCTGAGCGAGATGCTGGAGTGTATTAAGGGTATACTTAGCCTATAATGCATGTGTATGTACACTCCTCTAAGAAACAAAACTAGCTGTGAACTTTTTAGACAAATGTACTTTATAGACTTGCTTCAGTTTTAAGAGGCAGAATCAATTGATCTGGAATAATTTATCAAGCAACAGGGCAGAAGGATAAGCATTGGACTGCGATCTGGGCGAGGGACAAGGGAAGTATCAATATTTTGATGGGGAAAGAGGAGCAAAGCAATGTGACATCACATTCTACAAACGTTCGCCAGGTTACTAAGTTCAGCTCAGACTCTGAAGACAAGACCTCAATTACTAAGCTTTGCTACATACTGATTAAAACCTCTAAACCCTATTTGAATCAGGAAACAGCATCTTATTGCATACACAGCCTTTCTTTTTCCATGTCTGTTCTTCTAAGAATGAGAAATTACAAATAACCTTGACAGAAGCCTACCCCTGCATGACACATCACTCAATACATCTGGAAGATACAAAAAGATCAACAGAGAAATAAAAACAAGGGGTACCTGGCAGATCTTTGACATCTATGCAGCCCAGAAACCTTAATGCATCCTTATAATATGAGGCATGATTCCCAATTGTCTGGTAATACTTGCTGGAAAGATCATAAAAGCGGCTGTGAACGGATGTTACACCGGGAAGGTTATTCAGCATCTCCTCAACCTCCTCAATGGTTTCCTAAAGAAAACAGAGAGAATATCATCTTTTAACTTCTAGACATTTTTATCTGTATCTGCATATCACCATGCCCTTTCTCTTGAACCATAACCATGTCTCAGAATCCTGTAATCTAACAGGCTGACAATCGGATAGGTCACCCCATTCTCTAGCATCTGTGCATGTGTTATTACTCCATCAAATCAGTAATATGCAATTTCTGGGGGGAAATGAGTCAACTCCGAAATAGTATTGCATTTCTAATAATGCCTAAAACTGAACACAAACATGGATTTTTTTTCACAAAAGAACTTCTAGAATTCTCCCTGTGCACTAGGGTACATTTATGCTTAATGGTAAGCATGGCACAAGAATTGCAACAACCATCTGATACACCACAGTAACATAAAACTTCATTGATATTAATACAGAGATATAAATATTTTCTCACCTTTGTGACTTGTAGATCACCAATGTTTAATTTCAGGGCGCCAATGGCTGTTTTACATAGAATGACAGCTTCATCACTGCTTTTCACCTACAGCAAAAATGCAAATTCCATATTACAAAAAAAAAAAAGAGCTACTACGTGCTGCTCGTGCCTGGCAGATGCAGCACAACAGTGTCAGCTTCATTTGGCGCACCTTCATTTATTTCTGTACTTGATCACTTCCTTACGGAGAATGAAGTACCACTTGTTGACCAATTTAAATGTATTGAAAACAGTTCTAAATGAGTTGATAATATATTAGGTATAGAACTATCACGCATCATACTTGCCTTTTCTCGGGTTTTTTCCAGAAAAGTAAGGGCCACATTAGGATCTAAAGAGGTGCAAGCAAAATATCACAATAAGGTTCATATAATCTCTGGCTGGACTGTTTCGCAAACGACTTACAATTTTGAGCTTGCTTGCATGCTATTTTTCACCTGAGGAGAAAACAGCAGTGGCGCAACCCCTTTTACTCCCAGAAACAATGAACAGTGAGATGCTTCCTCAGGCCTCTGGTCTCAAGAACTTCATGGGCTAATGTTCAAAGGCAGAGGAGATCTCATGCTCACATCAACAAACAATTTCTTATTTAATGGTTCCATTTCTCTCTGCAGTGAGGTAAGTGAAATGTCCAAATAGCCCTTCTATCTGTAAAACCCCTAGAGGGTTAGGGTTTCCACATTAATGCTATGTGGGAGAAGAACACATATTTAGATAAAAGTTAAAGATTTGTATCCAGTGTTAAAAGAAACTTTAAAATGTAGTTATTTCCCCCTTTCTCAAGTCTGAAAAGGTCAACTGCTTTGATAGCTTATGAAGACCCCATTGCTGGATTCAGTTTTAGACCATTCTGTTTTGGAAGGGATAGCAAAACAAAACAAAAATAAAGAATAAAGCATACTTTACCGGTCATCTGCCGCACGACATGAAGAATGATTTCTACCAGGGACAAAGGGTTCACCCTAGAATAAACAGGAGTAATGTGAATAAATGGAATTATCAAACAAGTATTTAATTTTATATGTATTTTTTCAATTGTTAGGCACTTGATTTTTACCTGTGTTCAAATTCACTGATAAAGTTCTCATATAACTGAAATCAAAGAAAAAGAGTTAACGTTAGCAAGGCTTGTGGTTAGTCAGTCTCAGTCATACTGTCATCAAGGAGGCTCTCTGCAAGTATGTTTTTTTTGCCAGCACTAGGAAATGTATAAAACACAGAGTGAAACCAACATTGCAGGAAGCACGGTACAAAACAGAAATCTGAGAAAACAATCAATGTTCTTACAGGAAAATACCATGTAGTGCAATGTACAAATAGAAGCCCATACCCATTTTTCTAAGGCATTGTGAAAAGACAAATGTTTGCGTGTGTCATATGCTGTCACTGGATTCAGACTTGTAGCAATCCTGGTAGGGCTTCCAAGGTATGTGAAGTAGTTAGAGTGCTTTTAATACTGCCCGCCAGTTAGTTTCTGCGGCTGAGCAAGGATTTGGACACAGCTCTCTTGAGCCTTAGTCTGACGCTTTATAAATTATACCACACTAACTTTCACAATATTTAGGTATTCAAGTCTACCATAGTTTGACAGGTAGTGTTCTTCACAAACTGAAAAGAAATGAAACACGCTGTCTTAACCCCTTTGGACCCTGATACAGTTACAAAGAAATCTTAACAGAATGATTGGGCTAATATCAAACTTAATCCTCCATGAACAGAATGGTCCTTTTTTTATTGGTATATGGTCTTGACAGCTGCCTAGATGCCCTAAACACATCCAATCTTGCCTGATTTCGGAAGCTAAGCAGGGTCGGCCCTGGTTAGTACTTGGATGGGAGACCACCAGGGAATACCAGGTGCTGTAGGTGCCTGGAGTAAGAACTGGCAAGCCACTCCAGTATTCCTGCCAAGAGAACTCCATGGACATGGGGTCACGAAGAGTCAGACACAATTGCAACGACACAGCACACACACACAAGGTCCTAAGATTCAGCAATTTTCCCGCTACATAAAGAGATTGGATATTTTACACTGGTTATTTCTCTGTACCCCCAGATGCACCTCAAATGCTGTTCTATAGGGTTCCTCAGTCCTGTAAGATCAGATTGTCAGTGGTGGTGGTGGGGGCTACAGAGAAGGGACTAGTAGAATCATGCTGTCTATGAAGCTCTGCTTTGCCCATGCATGGAACTAGCCTGCCACAGTATAGCCAAATGTTTCCATGGGTGGAAGGCTCATTGATCCCGCAAAGATTTCTATGACTGAGAGGGTGATTTCCTAGAAAATTTAGTCCAAAGCATTGGGAAAGTATTTGGAACAGTGTATAACACAATGGAGAGGAATGGAAACATACTGGGAAAACTGTTGGGAGAAAAATCAGCTACTGATATTTTGCTTAGAACTAAATCAAAGAGAGAAGAAAAATCACAATTATATACGGTACACAAGGTTACAGAAGGATTTGAAATGGCTCTGGTTGTCATCCAAGCTGAAGCATTATCAACAAGAAGTCTCTACAAACCCACACTGATGTAACATCACATTTCACTTTATATCAATATAAGTACAGTGGTCCCCCGACTTACAAGGCTCCTGACATACAAAAATCCTTACTTACGAGCGCTCTTCAGCACTCCCCCCCCCCCAGCTGCTTACGAGCAAGATCGGGATTCCCCATCTTGCGAGCAGGGCGGTGTGTGTGTGGGGGGGGAGTTGAAGTGCCTTCCAATCACTGAGGCAAAGGCTGCCTCCGTGACTGGAAGGCATTTCAAATCGCACACTTCCTCCCCCAGCCAGGGCCAATCAGCTGCTTGCCGCTGGATTTGGGCTAGTGCTCCCCAGCTATCTCCATTGAAATGCACTGGCTCAATGCATTTCAATGGAGAAAATTTTCCCCATTGGAATGCATCGAGCCAATGCATTGCAACAGGGAAAAATTTCTCCACTGAAATGCATTGAGTCAATGCATTTCAATGGAGATGGCCCAGGACTGGAAGGCATTTCAAAAGTGGTACACTGCTTCTCCTGAGCCCCCGGGGGGGGGGGGACCACTTTTGAATTGCCTTCCAGTCTCAGAAGAAGCACTTTCCTCCGTGACTGGAAGGCATTTCAAATCACGCGCACAGCTTTTCTCCCCCGGGTGGTGGGAGAAGCTGCCGTGGGATTCCTCCCCCAACCAGTGCCAATCAGCTTTTTGCTTATCTATGGTTTGCCTCAGCTCTATATACAGCATACAAGGTGCCCCCTTGTGGGCTCTGTCCAACCTCCTTGTATGCTGGTTATCTTGTATCTGCAGTTTCAGGCATCTACAGTTGATTTTCAGCATCCCTGCAGATACAGTGGTCCTACTGTCTTCATAAATGACCAGGAATACTTGTCCATCTTCTCTTCTCCAGCACTGAGGAAGATGATTGCTTTTCTAAATTACTGAGGGCTGTTTGACAATTCTGAAACATCTACCAAATGGGAATGCTGGAAATGCAACTCATCACCATCATAACAGCTTTGATAAAAACTAATGAGATTACCTTGATGAGTCCATCTCCTTGGGCAAAGCAGGGGTCCTGTACAAAGTCCAGGACCTGCAGAGTCAGCTGGTGCCATAATCTGTAAGTCACAAAGATGTACACCAGTAAAAAAAATGGAGAATGCAAGTGCTGACAAATGTGCACAGAGAGATATGCATTCATTTTTTTGGACTTAAAATATTCTCAACACATTCCCTGGGAAAAATTCTTGGAGTTTCTAACATGCACTTGGGACTACCTCCAAGGCTGCATGGCCTAACTTTGGCCTTTCTTCCTAGTTTTAATGTGTGAAAAAGGAAGTCACCATGGTGCTTTCTGGAACTGATAGTTCTTTGGGAGGCATCCTCTACAAAGCCTAAAGGGCAGTGAAACTATTACTCCTAGGATATATTGTGGTTGCTTCCTTTCAGGCAACCTTTCAGGAGCAAGACTGGAACTAATCTGTTCAAGGCCAAACGCAAGGTCAGAGCTAGGTCTTCGGGGGTTTAACTTTCAGATACGTATCTCAGTCCTTTGACATGTTATATACATTCCTGATTTGTGCCATTTGGTGGTTGTGCCTTTTATTGTTGTCAGAATAAAAAAAATTCAAATTCCTCAGTCAAAATTTTGGGAGCACCACCCCCCAGACTCATATCTGTAGTCTACTACCTTCTGCTCAATTGGATCAGGGAATAAATCTAAATAATTCTGGGAGTTGTGGTCCAAAACATCAGGAGGGCCGAAGTCTGGACATGCCTGATCTAAAACAACCTACTCTTGCATGACACCAACCAGATTTGGACAATTATGTCTTCACCAAATTTCAATGGAGACTGATAATTCAAGTCTACATTTACTTTGGCTTGAATCAGGGCAAATAACATATCCGTTTGGAATGAAAGTAGTTAAGTACTATGGAAAAAATATTGGGGGGAATGGGGGGTGTTTCTCACCCACCCCCAATTTTCCAAAAAAATAAAAAATCCATTTCTAATCCAGAAAAGCCAAGATTTCCAGAGTATGATTCCCTGTGCTCGTTTAGGGCAGATTCCCTCTAAGGGCCACAAACCGACATTGCACCCTAAATAAAGGCCTCTGATTGCAGAGCGGCTTTTCTCTGCACCAAGTCATTTTACTTCGCTTTGTGACAGATCTTAGGGCGGGCATGTCCAAACTTCAGCCCTCCTGATGTTTTGGACCGCAACTCCCAGAATTCCAAGCCTGTATTCCCAATGGCAAAGGACTGTGGGAATTGTGGTCCAAAACATCTGGAGGGCCGAAGTTTGGACATGCTTGTCTTAGGGGCTTCCATCCCGGGATATTTATTTATTTATTTATTTATTTATTTATTTATTTGAATTTGCTTTCGGACACAAGAAACTCCGCCCGACCCCCTGCTCTCCAACGCTACCGTCCTCCCCAGGACTCCCGGTGGGTGACTTGCAGGGGGAGTAGGACCTGAAACAAGATGACGGAGCAACATTCCTTCGCCTTAACCCGGGCGGGCGGGCGGGGTGGGGGACAGAAATAAAGACCGATCGATGCTGGGGTTGGGGGAACAATAAGGGAAGGGGCGGCAGCAGCAGCAGCCCATCCTACAAGCTCCTTCCTCCCCGCTTCCCGGATCGACCCTGGGGCCAAGGCAAAGCGGCGCCCGGCAACTACCAGCATCCCCCCCCTCCACACACACACACACACACACACAAACGGCGCAAAGGCAAAGCGGCGCCCGGCAACTACCAGCATTCCCCCCCCACACACACACACCGCCCCCGGGCCGGCTCACTTTTTGTTGTAGAGCTCCTCGAGGCGGTGCCAGACGGCGGCCTGGCCGGGGCCGGAGCTTTGGCTCTGCTGGAGGTAACCCGGGACGTCCTTCATGGCCGAGACCGGGGGGGGGCGCGAGGGTTGAGGCTGGAGGGGGGGAGGAGGAACCACTCAGCGGGGAAAGAACACGCGCGCGGGCGGGCGGGGGGGGGGGCTCCTCCGAAGCGCCACAAGAAACAGGAGGGCCAGGCCGCCTTGCCGCCGGAAATGCACACTCACTTCCGGCACCTTCGGCGTGAAGCATGCCGGGTACCGTATCGCCTGGCATAGAGCCGTCGCATCACTTCGCGATTCCGCCCTGCCCGCCGGAGGAGGAGAGTGGGGGGGCGTGTCAGTGAAGGGAGAGGCTTGCTGGTCGCCACGGCAACGGCGGCCTAACCCCCCCCTCTCTCTCGACACCTGCTCTTTGCCCTCGTGCCGGGTGAGCGTTCTGATTCTTCCTGCCTTCCTCTCGGGCGCCCCCTGCTGTTTGTGGGCGCCTCGTCCCCGTCGCGTAGCGTTGTAGGACTGGCAGCGCCGGGCATCCACCATGGATCATAGTACAGTACTGTACTGTGTTGTAGTAGGATCGACTGGGGTTGCTGATCTCCTGCTCAGTCACAAGGGCAGCAGACGTATTATTAATTAAATTGATATACCGCTCCCTCTAGCTGCAGGGCTACTCCGGGCGGTTTACAAGGTTGAACAAATATCAGTCTAGACACACAATAAATAAGCTAGCCCATAATAAAAACATAATAAGTAATAAAACAATATATATCAGAGCATCAAACAGGAGCAAGATAGCCTAAAAACAGGCAAAAAAATAAAGTGCATAAACAGCGACTCCTTAATAGCATATATTAATATTCAGGGAAAGTCTCGTTAGCCACTGTCTTTAGATGTTTTTTAAAGACCGGGAAGGAAGATGCCAAACAAATGGAAATGAGGGGCTGCTACTAAGAACGCCCGATTTCTTGAAAGATTTACAAGACTTTATTAATCACCTTTATTATAGCACATTATTTAGGATTCTCCCTGCCCTATAATAATTTACTTGACGTATCAGGCATAATCTACAGCTGGTGACTTCCGTGCCAAAGGCGTTTGTCCTGATAATAGAAAGGATTAATATACTGGATGTAACTAACAGTTCTCTAGCAGTACAGTCAGCAGAATATGTTCTTTTTGCATTATCTATCCATCTATCAATCCAGTAAAAATATATATGATCTGGTCTAAAGTGACATGGAATCTTTTGTGCTTCTGTTACCCTTCATCTTATCACAGAATTTGGAAGCAATTGCAGTAGTACTTGTATTATTAGTGGAATTTTTCAGCACAGGGAATAGAATTTCTGGTAATAGTTAATGTAAGGAAATTACGGCTTTGCAAGTAGGAGGAATTGATAATAAATAACCTAATGATAACAGCAATCGCTGTTCTTTTAAAAACATGCTTTTCTTTTGAGTAGTTTGGCTCTGGCAGTTCTATATTCTGTTCTTTTCTCTGTATATGTGTGTGTGGTACAAGTGTCAAAATATTAAGTAAAACAAATAAAATGTGGCATCTTACTTACATTGTGAATGGAATCTGCTGGAAATTTATCAGATCTTTTGGTTTTTTCTAAAAATACTTTTAACATCCAAAAACCTATTTAGGATGCTTTATTTTAGCAAGCATTTAACTGGCGTTGGTGAAGAATTCTAATGTTTACTATTTGTGAGTTACTGTATTCATCTGTTTTTCTTTTTATTGAATTGCTTCAACTTTTGCACTTTCATTTTGAAGTGAACCATCCTGAGCATGGAAAATGGAATACCTCTTAATTTTAAAAAAAGAAAAACAACCCCCCTTTAAAAGCTAGTCTTTGGCTTTGTACATTTTTAATAGAAAGGTAAGTCTATGAGATTGGTGCTGGATCATGAGAGCAGAGAAAGGACCCAAGTCTATCTAGGTAAGCATTCTTTTTATAGAATTGGCAAGCAACTTCTGTGGGGTATTTGCAACCAGAAAATGAGGCCAACAGCATATGCCTGCTCACATTCCCCACAGGTGCTATTGAGAAGATACCAGAAGTATTACTGACTGCATTTGTCTAATCCTGTTTTAAATTCATCCAGGTTGGCGGCTATCATCTTGCAGCGCCATAGTCTCCTTTTGTACCATATGAAAAAGCCATTGGGAGATAAATTCCAAACTGTTACCTAGGAAGCAGTTTGAAACCTCATTCTTTCCCTGCAAGAAAACTCCCATCAGACTTTCTCTGAACTCACCCTAAGAAACAATGCCTGGTCTAAACAGCCTTGGGACTTTTAGACTGCAAAACATATCATTTTCTGAACTGCCTAGAAGAATTTCATGCACAGCCTGAGGAAGATGAAGTATCAAGCTACTTGTCTGTTCAATTGTTTAAGGGTCCAGTAAAGCTATAACCTATTTTCGCACTTGAAGACCATTAAGTGGTTATGATTGAGGGTAACTGGAACAGGATTAAACATTAAATGGTTTGTGGTTTGTAGTGTGGAGGATTAAAGTAATAATCTTTTCTATTCTGTAGTAGTTGATGGGTAACATGATTTTGGAGATTGAACAACCATGTATGGATTCTTGTTCCTCTTCATCTATAGTTTCCAAAATATGCACAATATCTCTCAGCCTCAAGACACAGGCAAAGCCTTCCCCCTCCCCTCATTTTATTTCCTTGCCAAGTTCCATGACATGAAGAAGCATTTTAACTCCAGTAAAATCAAATATATCAGCATTAGTTTGGTATATGAGAGAACTGTCTTCCACAGTTAATCAAATTTCAATAGTTATAAGGTAGTGGATGAAGATGTACAAGAGACCTTGATGCCTCTAATGGTAGCAGAAGTGATAGCTATAGACTTTGTAAACGTGAACCTTTTGAAAGCCATCCTTTGAATGAAATACAATTCTATACTTCTTTGCAGCATTGAAAGACCAAAAGAGACCAGATACAAAGTCGTGGTGATATCCTGTCACAGAGTGTAGATTCAGTGGCACCTCTGCTTTATTTACAGTAGAAAGGAGAAAGCTATTACCAGTTTAGAATTCTATTGAGGGTGGGGGGAATTATGCTTTGTGGTAGTATCTCTCATTTTCACCATCATTTTACAAGGGGTTAAGGTATTATAGAGGGTAAACAATAAGCAGAGCAACAACGACAACATTGATTAAAGTTTTCTTTCGTGTGAGCAAGTCACAAGTTCCTCTATTAGGAACATTACGGTAAAGAGTTTTTTCAGCTGTTCATATTAGCTCAAGATTGCTGGAAGCAAACAGTGCATTGCCCTATGCTCTAGTCTAGCCTTCAAATCGCTGGTATAACAAGCCAAGGGGACAGAGACACCCTCTGCTCACTCTTGCTGGTGGAATAATTTATTTCGCACTTCGGAGCAGACTGAGAAACTTTCTCTTGATCTTCTGTTTTCTGTTATACGGCAGAAGCAGTGACGGCAGAGAGGAATGAACTGGAGGTTACACTTCAGGTTCTCTGCAGGAAGACATGTACTTCGCCCCTCAGGTTTTGATAGACTAATGAGTAAGTGGTACAGTAGTATAATTTGACAAAGTATATGCTTGATCCGAAAAGGCACCAAAGTCTTTGGCAAGTGTAAGTGTGTAAGGCATAGCATGGAGGACTGTGAACTGGAATGCAATATATGACAGATATTTGAAGGGGATATATTTTGCATAATTATATAAGGAAGACAACTAAATTTACAAAGCAGTTTTGGTCATATTAGTAACAACTATTCTTACGGTCTGTAGTTTGCCAAGATCCTGGGCGGTCAGAGGTCTCTCTTGATCTCGCTTAGATTTTTGTCAGATAAATCAAACCTAGTTTGTTCTGCAATTTGCACCTAAAGCATATGCTTTACCACTGAGCCATGCCTTCTACTTTATTAGCTGTTTTAGAATTTGTATTGTTTTACCTATATTGTATGTCTAATAGTAAAATACTTCTAGTAGGTATGTTGCTACTATGTGTCATCAAGTTAGAACTGACTTCTCTCAGCCCTAATAGGGTTTTCAAGGTCAATGAGATAATTAATTGCCACCCCCAGTGAGTTTCCATGGTCATGGAGGGATTTGAACTCAGGTCTCCTGAGTCCTAGACCATCAACACACCCACTGTACCACACTGGGTATTTTTATTATACAAAAGCCAAAATAAGCCAGGAAAATTGTAGAGTCAAGCTTTTGCTATGTTTTCCCTTCTCTTTCTGTTCCTGCGTATTGTATAGATTCTTAGCCTGTGTCTGAAGAAAAAAAAAACATTTTCCTTGCATAATACACATTGGACACATTATAACCATTTTGTTCTATCTGAAATGCCAACCCAATGAAGCTTAAATTAACTATTGAATGTTTCCCCCTTCGCTTGTGGCCAGTATCTCAATTTAAAAGCAATAATTGTCTTGTCTTTTAGGTTGGCAGTATTTTTCAACATGCGCCAAGCAACGTCGTTACAAGGGCTGTTCCATGCTCTGCAGAAATCTGCTCCCCATTTCGTCAAGACCTGCCTTGTGCCCTCCAAATGGAAACCTCTTGCTGCAAGGGATCCTAGAGAACAGAATGAAAAATATGGAAAACTTATTGAGTGTGAGGTATGATTTGGTCTTTATTTTTTTTGTATGTATTCGTTTTATTTATTTATTTATTTATTTTTGGTCTGGAGGAGATTCATTTTCCTTTATGGACCCCTTATGTCTCGATCTCCCTTCTCCCAATGGAAGGGCCATGCATGTTGCCTTGCATTGACAGGTGCAGAGAGACGGGGCAGTACTGTATCAGGGTGACAAGAACTGTTTCATTGAATTGGATGGTTCTGACCAGTGTTTACTTGCATGCTTCTTCAAATGCTTTTTTTCTCCTGCATTTGGAACTCCCTCCCACAGGAGGCCAGGCAGGCTGTCCTCACGTCAAGCTGGAGAAGACTGTTCTTTTTAGATCTTTCCCTTAATTACTCACAACCCCAGTAGTTTTTTTAAAAAAATGCATTGTTGTACTTGACTGCTTTGGATGTGTTTTGTTTACTATGTTATTTGTATCATCCTTTAGTATGATTTGTTGTTTTGTTTACTATGTTATTTGTATCATCCTTTAGTATTCTGTACTCACTGTTGCTAGCTTTACATGCTATCTTTTAATGATGCAAGCTGGTCCTTATTTAAGGAGAAACCCATATTCAAAAAGAAAGAAGAAGAGAGAGAGAGGGAGAGAGACCGAGACCCACATTAGATTATACTGTCTATTGTCATGCCAGGAAAAATGTTGGGAACCATAAAATGCCAAGATACCTGGATATGCTAGTTAGTATATCAGGCACAAACAAAATAAAAGAATAAAAAGAAACAAAACAATTATAAGTTACTCTTTGAGGCATCATAACATTTTTACATTTTTTTCCTTTTAGTTTTTTGTTGACATGGAATTATTGATCCTTTTTAAGAACCATAGCACAACTCTGTGCCTAGAAGTGTCGCCCATCAATTTCTGTAAAACACAGGACCAAGCTGCTTTGTAATGCTGCTTTGTGTGTTCACCTGCTCTTATTTTGATCACGATGGAGAACAGGTGTAAAACAGAAGCATTGCAGTACTGAAATTATGCGGACGAGAAGGCTCCTGCGCAGAATAATCACCATTCAGAAAGATCCATGAATTGGTATTCCTGTGTATAAATAATCTCAATCCAAAATTCCTGATTCAGTACCCCTAATATGAATTAAGGGACCGTTTTCTCTCAGCATCAGCAATTCACTTCTAGCAAGTGACACTGTATTAGGATGCCTGTGGTAACAAATGTTTTGTGAGTGGCTGTGGTAGTGAGGTTGTTTTCATTGCTACCTTTTGAATTTAATTTTTTTCTAACTTTATTGTCAGGGACACCCTCCCTGCACATCTGCAATGTATCTCTATTGTCAGGGACACCCTCCCTCCACATCTGTAAGGTATATGAAAACCTCTAGATACGTCTGATGAAGTGGGCTCTAAATCCAATTGTGAGCCCCAACTGGAGTTAGTAATTCGGTAGGGTTTCTGTAATTGTTGATTTAGCAGTGAGCAGCAAATTCAGTGTGTCTGCTCTGGTTTGGCCTAATGCAGGCATGTCCAAATTTCGGCCCTCCAGATGTTTTGGACCACAACTCCCAGAATTACAAGCCTGTATTTCCAATGGCAGAGGACTGTGGGAGTGGTTGTCCAAAACATCTGGAGGACCGAAGTTTGGGCATGCCAGGCCTAACGCCTGGATTTGGGCCTTCGTTCTCTTAAGGACGTTTTCTTTCTTTTTTCCGCTGTGTTTTCTGTGTTGGACCACTACTTCCTGGCCCATTTGAATGTTCTTCTCTGTAACTTCTTGTGTGTTTACTGTGTTGGCAAAAGGTTTCAGGGGGCAAAGCCTTTTTCCCGATCTGCGTCTTCAATGGAGTTCCTTGGCAGCAGGGGAAATAATGGTGGAAAGGAAAAGCTCACCCTGAATAATGTGATGGAGTTAATTCGTAAGAAAGAATGCCAGCGGATAGTGGTGATGGCTGGAGCAGGGCTCAGCACGCCCAGTGGAATCCCAGATTTCAGGTAACATCAAGAACTGCAGTCCAAGTTCTTATCCTCCTGAGGGTAGAAACCTTGCCACCCACCCCCTTCTACCTGCCTGAGGGGTGATATGATTGAGATGTACAAAATAATGCAGGGCATGAGTAAAGTGGATAGAGGGATGCTCTTCTCCCTCTCACAAAATACCAGAACGAGGGGACATACACTCAAATTGAGGGCTGGGAGAGTAAGAACAGACAAAAGAAAATACTTTTTCATCCAGTGTGTTGTTAATCTGTGGAACTCCCTGCCACAGGATGTGGTGATGGCATCTGGCCTGGATGCCTTCAAAAGGGGATTGGACAGATTCCTGGAGGAAAATTCCATCACAGGTTACAAACCATGATGGAGATGTGTAATCCCCAGGCTTAAACCCGGGGTAATTAAAGGACCAGATGCAGGGGAGTGGTATCAGGAGACAGATATCTAGTCTCGTGTGCTCCCAGAGGCATCTGGTGGGGCCACTGTGAGATACAGGAAGCTGGACTAGATGGGCCTTTGGCCTGATCCAGCATGGCTCTTCTTATGTTCTATTCTTTTGTTCTATCTTCCCTGGTAGATGATTGCTTTCACCAGCCATGACAGAGCTTTGTTCACATGAGAAGCTGAGCAGAGGGAATGAACACAGAGCACTTTTTGAACCTGCAGAGAGATAGAGAGTATTACTTTCCATTTGTTTGCCTATTATAACAGGGCACCTGGCTAGGCCTCTGTTCTCATTTCCTTAAAAGTAAAATGAGATCCTTGGCTTTGTCATAAATATTTAGGAAATAAACACAAAAATCAAAACTGGTTTTGTGTCACATGGTTGGTTCCACAATAAACCCTGTAGTTGTTAAACTATTGAAGAGTTGCCACCATCCAGATGACACAAGCCTCAAATCAGTACCAGCAGTGATGGAGAAGGACAAAAAATGGCCTTTGTAAAGAAAAAAACCACCCTCCTGATTTATTTATTTTTTTATGTATTTATTTATTTGCTTTGCATCCCAGGCAAAGTTCAGGCGGAGGAGTGTCTTGATTAGTAAGGTAATTGTTGTGTGAATCCAAACAAACAAGCACATGCAATCCAGAACAAAATATACTTTTAAAAAGAGTTTCAGGGAATCCTTCAGTGTGTCCCAAAGAGATGGTGTGAAAGACACCAGATTTCCGAAGGAGATTAGGAATACATTGAACTACAGATCAGAAGATTCCTTCGCTACATCTACCACACCTGCCTCAGGTGTGCTAAACTAATGTCATTGCTTAAAAATGTATCAGTTGCCCACCCTCATGAAAGGAATGACTTTTATATAAATGCCATTTAGGGCCTTTTTACACGACCCCTAAGATCCGCTGGTCCCTTAAATTCGGACCAGAGATCTTGAGGGTTTGTTGCTCTTCCTTCCTCCCCACCACTCCGTACGTCCTGGCTGCTGGCTGCTGGCTGCATGAGGGGAGAGAGGGGAAAAAAGCCTTTAAAAGGGACAAAAGAAAAAGCCTTACCTCTGGTGCCTGCTCTGAGCCCTGGTGGGAGCCACGATTACTTCCTGGTTCCTCTTAAAGGGGCGGGAGGCAAAAGAAAAACAACAAAAAGAAGCGAGGAGAGCCGGCACTCTCCGCATCAAAAATTTTCACCCTCTTCAAGCAGGTACAAGAAAAGTGTGCTGGGTCACGCTTAAGTGTGCAGGGTCGCACTTAATTGTCTGCAAACTCCGGAGCTGGTGGGGAAACATTTTTAAGCTCCGGAGCTGGGAGCCATTTGCAGCGGAGTTTAGGGGTCATGTATAAACACCCTTAGTTCCCTGTCCTCCCCAAGAATAATCAGGGGCCTTTATGACTGCTGAATGACCATCATCAACACAATGGACCTGAAGCATTGCAATTTGCCATTGTGTATATATGTCTGTCTATGTTCCATGCAGCTGAAGGAGGAGGTGGCACTTTATTAAAAGCTGCTTGTTAGTCTTAAATAGGTAACAGGACCTATCATAGTTTAATGGTTTCCTCAAGTTCATTGAAATATCTTCAAGCCGTTTCTTTAAAAGGTGCTGTTCTCTTTTTAAGAGGAAGAAAAGTGGTGTTTTTGAGTGATTCTTGACCCCCTCCCCCCAGTAAGACTGATGTTCATTTGATGTCAAGCCGCACCAATCGTTACAGAGGACAGGGAACAAAGGCTCCATGTGGATGAACCCTTGTTTCTCATATCCAGTGCTGTCCTTCTTACAGACTGCAGCCTTTGATTGAAGTCAGAGGACCTGAGATAAAAACAGATGCTGGCTCGGATTTTCCAGCTAATATGCTTTAAACCAGCCTGCTTAAGATAGGCCTCAAACCCTCAGCTGGGTACTGCTAGAGAACTGAGCTACAGTACTTGAGAAACAAATTTCTGACCCTGCTGGTTCAGACATCAGGCTTGGCAACACAGTCCAGCATTGTACAGGCAGCACCATACACCTCTTTAGAACCAGCGCTGATCATGGACAATGCTTTTCCTCTATGCTCCTACCCTACCGGAGACAGCAGCGTATAGACTGAGGGCAGTGAGAGTGCTTCCAGAGCACTCTAACCAACTTAAAATGCATTCCTGCCTGTGAATAAAACTGCATCCCTGTATTTCATCTGGAGAAAAGAACACCCTATGCTAAGGTTAAATATCAATGTAATAGTCTTTTATTACTGGAAATAGGAAACAATTAGCCCTTAGCGTAAGTGGCCAACTATAATTTACCTGCTTTCCCTACCTAATTGATCCCATTTTCCCCCTGGGAGACAAATGCTTTTACAACTGGTCAGAACTCACATGTGTTGTGTGAATCCATCTGCCTAGACAGGCCAATCAGCTACTGCTTCTTTCACCTTTTGATGGCAGCAGTGCCGTTCTGCCTTCTCTTTCTACCATCCTTTAAAGCCGGAGTGATTGTTCCAGCTGGAGAGCTGAACTTGCAATGCCTTGGCTCCCAATCATATTCTGTTCCCCATATTCATTCCTCTCTTTTCTCTCCAGGACCCCTGGGAGTGGGCTGTATAGTAACCTCCAGCAGTATAATATTCCATACCCTGAAGCCATCTTTGAGTTAAGCTACTTCTTCCACAATCCTAAGCCTTTCTTCACGTTAGCTAAGGAGTTGTACCCGGGCAATTATAGGCCCAACTACGCCCACTACTTCCTCCGCCTTCTGCTTGACAAGGGGCTCCTCCTGCGCCTGTACACACAAAACATTGATGGGCTGGAAAGAGGTAAGGCAGCCGACTGAGCTGAAGAGTATTAATCCCCTGCGCTAACATTGACTTGTTGGAAGCATCTGGCTGAATTGACCTTCTCTTCTGCGTTTTTGCCTTCCAGTGGCTGGGATCCCTCCCGATAAACTAGTTGAGGCTCACGGCACGTTTGCCACAGCGACTTGTACAGTCTGTCGAAGGTCCTATCCTGGGGAGGACTTCAGGGTGAGCGACAGCTTAGCAGATGGGCCGCTCCAGAAATATCAGAAGCATATTCCAAACGGATAGCCGGTTGTGCCTACCATCAGGATTCTAGTTTTGAAGGACTTGTTGCGTTGCTTTTAGTTTCACTGCAGCTTGGGGTATACAAGAAAAAGAAGTCCAGTAGCCATGACTCAACTTCCAGATAAACTCACCTGGATGACTGAGAATCTTCACAGACATAAGAAGAGCCATGCTGGATCAGGCCAAAGGCCCATCTAGTCCAGCTTCCTGTATCTCACAGTGGCCCCACCAGATGCGTTTGGGAGCGCATGGGACTAGATATCTGTCTCCTGATACCACTCCCCTGCATCTGGCCCTTGAAGTACCCTGGTTTTAAGCCTGGGGAATTACACATCTCCATCATGGTTTGTAACCCGTGATGGACTTTTCCTCCAGGAATCTGTCCAATCCCTTTTTGAAGGCATCCAGGCCAGATGCCATCACCACATTCTGTGGCAGGGAATTCCATAGACTAACAACGGGCTGGGTGAAAAAATATTTTCTTTTGTCTGTTCTTACTTTCCCAGCCCTCAATTTGAGTGGATGTCCCCTAGTTCTGGTATTTTGTGAGAGGGAGAAGAGCTTCCCTCTACCCACTTTAATCATGCCCTGCATTATTTTGTATGTCTCAATCATATCCCCCCTCAGGCACCTTCTTTCCAGACTAAAGAGCCACAAATGTTTTAGCCTTTCCTCATAAGGGAGGTGCCCCAGCCCAGTAATCATTTTAGTCGCTCTCTTCTGCACCTTTTCCAGTTCCACTATGTCTTTCTTGAGATGCGGTGACCAGAATTGTACACAATACTCCAGGTGCGGCCTTACTATTGTTTTGTATAATGGCATTATAATGTTGGCTGTTTTATTTTCAATCCCCTTTTTGATAATCCCTAGCATGGAATTGGCCTTCTTCACTGCTGCCACACATTGGGGAGACACCTTCATGGAGCTGTCCACCAACACACCAAGATATCTTTCCTGATCTGTCACGGATAACTCAGAGCCCATGAGTTGATAGATAAAGTTTTGATTTTTTTGCCCCAATATGCATTACTTTACATTTGGCTACATTAAAACGCATTTGCCATTTCGTAACCCATTCCCCCAGTTTGGAGAGATCCTTCTGGAGCTCTTCACAATCTTCTCTGGTTTTTACCACACGGAAAAGTTTTGTGTCATCTGCAAACCTGGCCACCTCACTGCTTATCCCTGTCTCCAGGTCATTTATGAACAGATTGAAAAGCACCGGTCCCAGGACAGATCCCTGGGGCACACCGCTTTTCACCTCTCTCCATTGTGAAAATTTCCCATTGACACCTACTCTTTGTTTCCTGGATCTCAACCAGTTCTCAATCCACAAGAGGACCTGCCCTCTTATCCCCTGACTGTGCAATTTTCTCAGCAGCCTTTGGTGAGGGACTGTATCAAAAGCCTTTTAAAAATCCAGATAGACTATATCCACCGGTTCACCCAAATCTACATGCCTGTTGACCTTTTCAAAAAATTCTAAAAGATTTGTCAGACAAGACTTACCCTTGCAGAAGCCATGCTGATTTTCTCTCAGCAAGGTTTGTTCTTCTATGTGTTTTAAGATTTTCTCTTGGATGAGGCTTTCCAGCATCTTCCCTGGGACAGATGTAAGGCTAACTGGCCTGTAGTTTCCCGGGTCCCCCCTCCTTCCTTTTTTAAAAATTGGTGTGACATCTGCTATCCTCCAGTCCCCCGGCACTGTGGCCGTTTTAAGAGACAAGAGACAAGTTGCATATCAAATTCAAATTTAAATCAAGTTTATTGCGGTCATATGACCCATATCTGCAAATATACAGTAAAAGCAAGAAGAAAAGCACAGAGAAATACTAATGAATAGGAGCATCAGGGGGATGGGTGGCCGAAATGACCTCTGCTCTCTTTCGAATGGCAGCTAGAAAGAACTTTGCAACCTGTGCTGTAACAAGTGAGTTCTTGTCTATTAGACAGTATTGAACTAACCACTTGGAAGGGTGGCCTTGGAATTTATTCAGCAATGGACAGATTAGGGTATTCCTGATTTGTTCATAAAGTGGACAAAATAAAAGCACGTGCTGGAGAAACTCAGGAGCCTCGTTTCCACATGGGCAAAATCTCTCTTGGCGTGGTATTCCCTGGAACCTACCCTGGAGCAGTGCTGAAGGCAGCACATTCATCCTGGCCAGCATAAAGGCCCTGCAGGCCTGTGGTGAACAGAGTGAGGTTAGATACACAGTGGGGGTCCTATATGGTGGGAAAACACCTTGTGACAAAGGGGAGCAGGTTCTGTGTGCCTGTGAAAGGAGTTCCTGCCTTTCTATGTCACATAACCTCTGGGTGAGAGTTCTTAGGGCCTGTTTCATATTACATCTTGGGGTATACAATCAACAGCACTTAGGGAAAGTCAGGATGCCTGTATATCATCTCTGGTAATAGGGGCAGTATTTCTGGGCATGCCAGTTGTCGGGGAACTCCTGTCCTCCTTTGGGGCTCCCCATAGGTGATTGGCTTGTTACGTGAACAGAATATTGGGACAGAGAGGCCTTCAGTGTGACCCTGTGTCATCCTTCTTACGTCAAGTGTCCATTGTCATTTCAAGTCATGTGATGTCAGGCGGTGGCTAATATTGCCTGACATGGACTGATATTCTATTATTATGTGTGCTTTTCATTTAGGGCGATGTGATGGCTGACAAGGTCCCTAAATGCCCCGTATGCACCGGAATCATCAAGCCAGACATTGTGTTCTTCGGCGAAGAACTCCCTCATCGATTCTTCTTACACGTGACGGATTTCCCTATGGCAGACCTCCTCTTTGTCATCGGAACCTCCCTTGAGGTCTGGGCTGCCTTGAACATGGGAGGAGAATGAGAATTGGGTTTATGAGACAAAGAGGTTCAGGAACTCGAAAAAGAATGGAGTAAGCAGCGAGGTCCTAAAGGCCAAGGGGGGGTGGCAATTCAGGGATGCATGAGATGAAATGCAGCCTGGGACATACATCAGCAGCCGGATAGCTTGAGGAACTCAGATTGCTAGGTCAGAGCGGGATTATTAGTGCCTAGGAACAAACGAAGGAAAAGCATCAACATCTGTGATATTTTCAGAGAGGGAAAAAGAAGGATCTTTCAGTTACTTGGTGGCAGGAAAGAAATCAAGGTTAGAGATGACCCAGCTAAGTACTGTGCACAGGATCAAGAATATTGGAAATGCGAGTAGCATAAAGCCAAGTGGGAAGGGGACTCTGGCTTCATTACAACTGTGTCAGCTGAAACCACCTGCATACAGGTGATGTTTAGATAAATGGCATAGGTTCCCTCAAGATAAATGGCATAGCTCTCCTTGATTACTGTTGGCATTAGTTAAATGAGGTGCGTAGCTGGCATAATGCGTGCTTAAAAGCACAAGGTATGTGACAGCAGAGCCTTGGTACAGATATTAGCAGGCCCATAATTCACTGCATGAATGATTAAGCAAATCACCTTACCACCTCCGCTGCTGCCCAAGCCAGGAAGGTGCTAACATTGAAATAAATGACTTGAAATAATCTTTATGCATGCGGTAGTTTTTAGCACTTAACACAAGGGAAGGGCAAGTTGTAGCCCTCGAGATCTTGGCAGCTTGCAGCTCCCATCAGACCTTGGAAACCTAGGCGGTGGTCAAGGATGATGAGGTTGCACTTGGACATTAGCTGGAGAGCTGCCCACTGCGCACAATCATCCTAAGTGTAACGACGACACTTTTCTTTCTGTTGGCAGGCTGATTTGCAATACCCTATAATCCTCTTATTGTAAAAGTATTTGAATGGGCAATAAGGAGAAGTCTGAGGTAAACCTCAGGTTGTAGTGAAGGATTTGAGGCCTTACAAATGGGTTCTCGGAGAGTACAAAGAGCTGAGTGCAGCGAATGCCTTTTTCCGGATGACTTTTATTTTGAGACTGAGACGACCTTTTTCTCTTGGTGTTGGGCTTTTAGGTGGAGCCCTTTGCCAGTCTTGCTGGCGCAGTCCGCTCCTCGGTTCCACGTGTATTGATCAATCGGGATTTGGTGGGGCCATTTGCGTATCAGCCCAAATACAACGACGTGGCTGAGCTCGGAGACGTCATCGGTGGAGTGGAAAGGATGGTGGAGCTGTTGGGCTGGAAGGCAGAATTGCAGGACCTCATCAAGATGGAAAAAGAAAAGGTAGCAGAGCTCGGTTTGAAAAGCTCCTCTCTTCGCTCTTGTCATTTGTTGTGCAACATCTCTGATAGGTACACAAGTACAATCGGCAAAAGTAAGACCAAAACTTATATAACCATCATCTACTGAATTCAGTCTGCACTTTCCACTGTTCAGTTTTACAGATATTTCCAAGTACAATTGTGCACTTTCCATCCTACAGAAATCCAGGGGCAGGACTTTGGAATTTGCCTATTACGTGATTATTTAACATTTGGATGTTTTCATGCATCACTTTAGTTTGAGAAAACAAGAATGGCTCAGATTATGTTAGGGCTGTGAGTCCAGCAATGCACCCACAACTGCCAATTACAATGACGCCTCATTGGCAGAAGCCATATGTTCCTAGTTTTAGATTCAGTAATGCTTTTGTACAGATTACTTAGCACTTTGAACAAAATACCTTATTTTTCGCTCTATAAGATGCACCCCTCCCCAAAAAAGTAAAGGGAAACGTCTGTTTGTCTTATAGAGTGAATATAGTAATCCCCGCTACATATATATCACAAATTTTCCTTTAGACAGAAGTTACCTGCATGGAGCCTCTTCTGTCCCCTGATGCAGCCAGGGTTCTGCAGTTCCAATCTCCTCATTTGCAAATAGGCTTCCTCCAGGGAGGCTCTTCCCACCCCTCCCTGTCTGCAGCCAAGATTCCCCAGTCAAAAATCAATTCATTTGCAAAGAGGTCTTCTCCCTTTTTGCAGCATGGATTCTACAGTTCCGATCACCTCGTTTGCAACCCTCCCCCTTTGCAGCTTGGATTCCACAGTCTTAATCACCTTGTTTGCAACCTCCCCTTTTGCAGCATGGATTCCACTGTTCCAATCACTTTGTTTTCAACCCTCCCCCTTTGCAGCTTGGATTACACAGTCCCAATCACCTGGTTTGCCACCCTCCCCTTTTGCAGCATGGATTCCACAGTTCCAATCACTCTGTTTGCAAGGCTCCCCTTTTGCAGCTTGGATTCCACAGTTCTAATCACATTGTTTACAACTCTCTCCTTCTGCAGCCAGGATTCCCCAGTCAAAAATCACCTTGTTTGCAAGGAGGTCTCTTCCACAGAGCCTCTGCCCTTCCCCTTTGCAGCCAGAATTCCCCCACCATGAAGCCTTTGGCTAAATATTTTTTCCTTGTTTTCCTCCTCTAAAAACTAGGTGCGTCTTATGGTCATGTGCGTCTTATAGAGCGAAAAATATGGTAATTTAAAAGTGAAAAGGGGACAATAAGGCTTAATGCCTACATCGTTTTTAGTCCCAACTGTGGTTAAATCCAGTGGCTGAAATCCTGTCCATGAGTTAAGTCAAATCATAACTTTTCATTCATTCCTCCACGGTAAGGAAAATATCTCCCTGTGATTCTTGACACCGTACACTCATGCTGGTTTGGTGCAACTGCAGCCCCGAAAATCACACCAGGGAACTTGACCAGGGGGAAATGGATGGAAAGCTATGATTTGGTTTACATTAGGAACAGGATCTCAGAAATCCATTTTGGCCTAGAGAGGGGAAACAGGGGGCCAGGTAGCTTTCACTTGCAAAATGCCCTGGACAGAGGCCAGCAATTCGTGGTTGGATGCCACTGTCCCAGGAATACAGAAAACAGGTGGTGGGGGGAGGGGTTACATAGAACTCCTGGAGTAGAACAAGGCATCTCTCTCTCTCTTTTTCAGGAGATTGATCATGTAGCAATGGGGAGAATTGGATTTCAATAGTTAATCTTAGAGCCATCACATGGTGACTGTTAGGAAAGCCTTAGTTGAAACAACTACTTTTATTAATTCTCAGTGCCTGATTTACTGGATGTTTGCTTAAAATGCCTTAAAAGTAATCTTAGAAGCTTAAATGCTTTTTTGGGGAGGGAGTCAGTGCTTTATTTTTTAATAAATTTCCTTTTAGAGATAAACATCCTCAGTTGTGGAGGTTCTGTTTTTTCAGAACTGTTTTTGGTTATCTGATCCAGAAAGCCAAGTTGCTTCAGCCAGTGTTACCAGCATAAAGGGTCCTTACACAAAAGGATCAGAGGGCACCCAGAAAAGGTGAGGATTGGTGGAAGCCTTTTAACAGGGTGTTTAGAGGAATCTGAGATTTGGTGCTGGGGCAGAGAAGCTGCGCAGCTGTCCTCTCTGCAGCTACTGTGTGTGTTGTGTCGTTACAGTTGTGACCGATTCTTTGTGACCCCATGCCCATGGAGTTTTCTTGGCAGGAATACTGGAGTGGCTTGCCAGTTCCCACTCCAGGCGCCTACAGCACCTGGTATTCCCTGGTGGCCTCCCATCCAAGTACTAACCAGGGCCGAACCTGCTTAGCTTCCGAAATCAGGCGAGATCAGATGTGCTTAGGGCATGGCTCATATCCCAGTCAAGAAACTCATGACAGGTGGTAACAGCCATATTTTAAAATAGATGAATTTCATTTGTGGAGGTCATTTACAACAGTTGATAAAATGAGGGAAAGATTGCATCAAGAAATGTTAATGCAGTTGTATTCTGTCTGCTTCCTTCTCTTTTGGCTAACACAGTGAGTAAGGAAGAAGGATCCCCAGTGTGGGGTACTAGATCAAGTAATGGATTAGGGTTCAGAAGGCCTGGGTTCAAGTCCCTTCTCAGCCAAGGGAACTCATTTGGGGTGTGGAGCCAGTAAAACCACTTACATGGAAAGCCCTGTTAAGGTCACTATAGGTCTGCTCCGACCTGAAGGCACATAACAAGTACGAGTGAATAGTTTTTATCAAGCTGTTGTGAGTTTTGTGCTCTTTGGCCATGTTCTGGAAGTTTTTCTTCCTGACATTTTGCCAGACTGATGCCGGCAGGGCGGGCGCTTCCATTAAGGCGAACTAGGCAGTTGCCTAGGGCGCCAAAATGGAGAGAGGGTGATGGACAGCCTGCCACCACCACCCCGCCGCTGGCCACCACCATCCGTCCCCCCACCGCCTGCCAGTCACCCATCACCATCCACCCATTGCTGCCCGCCACTGCCCGCCCGCCGCCGCCCGTGCATATCGCCGCCCCCCGTGCCCATTGCCGCCACCGCCCCTGCCCTGGCCCCCACCCACCGCCACCCTGCCCACCCCCTGCCCCCCACCCCGCCCCCTGCCCTGCCCTGCCCACCCGGCACCTGCCTAGGGTGAAAAAAAACCTAGCACCAGCCCTGGATGCCGGCCACAGAATCTGGCAAAACGCCAGGAAGAAAAACTTCCAGAACACAGCCAAACAGCACGAAAAATGTACAGCAGCTATCAGACCCCAAACGTGAAAGCCTTCGAGAATACAGTTTTTACCAACTTCGTTTAGTCATTAGACTTAAGTAATGCTGAAATATGAGGCTCTTTCTGAAGGGTTTGTATGCTATCAATTCAGCTATGTCACGTTATCATTGTTATAAATTCCACCATGCCTTCTTTCTTTTTTTTTTTGCTGTTTTTGGCCTATTTCATGGTCAGCAGTTGAACTGATTAAGACTTTGAAACACGCTTCACAAATAAGCAGGTTTTCTTTTCTTTTCTAGCTGGACAGAAAAGATAAATAAGAAATCTGGCCTCTCTCTGTTCGTATCGATGTTTATATCATGGAGAAATATGTTTCATCCTAGCCAAACATGAGAGTAATTAGACCTGGATGCTTTCTTAAGCAATAAGAAAGGATGCTGCCCACTTTGATAGAACCTAATTCATCAGAAGAATTCCTTGAAGAGCTACCTGCGTTACATTTGATCCATCTTCCAGACATTCAAGAAGGACTTGTTCTAAAAACATAGGGTTATAAAATGTTAGGTTGTGAGGTAGTTAAAAATGATATTATCGATCGTGGATGAGAATGTGCTGTTAAACATAGCTGCTACCTTTTGCTATAGGTTGCCTGGGCAGATTTTTATCTCCCATTTCTATTTTAAGTTCTTGAATGTTTTATAAAGCATCACAGATACTGAATTTCCAACATACTGTCTGTCTGTGAAAGGGTGTGAGTTAGATCAAAAGGCAACTACCATTTGCTGTAAATGATGGAAGCCTAATTGTTATGTCTCATCTTCTGCTCTGGTTGTTGTGAAGATCAATCTGTAAGCAAGATTCTTAAAGGACTATGACCATATTAATTTGCAGTGTATAATTCATGCAACATGGGATAACAAGGAGATCTCTATATATCCAGATAAACTATTATGCAACAGGATTTGTTTTTATCTGCTGTTTGAATTTGAAAAAAACATTTGTCCAGCACCAACAGCTGTTAATCAGAATCAAAGAACTTTGACAATCTTTTCAATTCCTCTTATTTACAAAATATTTTTTACTCTTGCTGCACAATACTTTTTATCCCCTAAAATAACTCCATGTAATAACATTTGTGAAGTTTTGGACACTCTGGAAAGAACATCTGGACACTCTGAACGTCAAGCCACCTTGAGTCCTGTCACCTATGAGAAATGTGGCATACAGACACAACAAAGTAAATAAAAAACATTAGTAAATGACAACCTTTCATCTCTTCACTGATCCTTTAGTAGAAATGCTACTTAGAATCTTATTGAATCTTATGTGAATTTTATTTTCATATGCAGCTGTATATTAGGATGCAGAAGGGAGCTTCAGTGTTATTAAATGAAAGTCATTTAATAATAAGTACTATACCATATTTTGGAAACAGTGAACCCTACTAAGGTGGTATTGTTATACAGTAATCCCCCACCTATCAAGGAGGTTAGGGACCCAACCTGACCCGCAATAACTGAAAATCCACGATATGCGGATGCTGGGCTGGGTTGGAACTGGGGGGCCCTCTCTGGGGCCTCCTACACTTACCTGAGACCTGGCACTGCTTTGAACAGGCCTCCAATGGGCTTCCCAGGCCTGTCAGACACCCCAGAAGTGGTTTCTGGTGATCCAGAAGATCAGCGGAAACCACTTCTGGGGCCTTCAACAGGCCTGGGAAGCCTGTCGGAGGCCCGTTGGGGGCAGTGCAATGGCCTGGTATAAGTGCAGGAGGCCTCAAACAGGCCCAAGCAGCTTGCCCCAGGGGGCCTTGCATGTTGTATACTGCGGTCCCGCGATATAATGGGACCACAGTATATGAACCGTGAAATGGCAGGGGACGACTGTATTACAGATATCTAACCACTGCTATGTCATATTCCTTATTGTAGTTCTTATCCAAAGCATTGTTGATAGATAGAATGTAAGAAACACTGAGACATCATTCATACTTACCCTTATGCTCATGTGGAAGTACTCCTGTCAGTTATATCCTGACTTAAATAGTACTGATACCTCTTTAAAGGAGCCTCCTGTTTTCTTTCCTAAACAGTATCTAGAGTTTCTGCATGCATTCGTGTCATGGCATGAAAGAAACCATTTTGAAACAAACTGATTTCAGATAATGATATGAAATGTCCATGCTAATCTCATTCCCTGGCACTGTCAGGTTACATTACTAAATGGCAAGTCTTGTTGTTTATAGTAGGTCACAACTAGAGTAGACCCATTGAATTACAGTGGACCCTTGTATAACAAACGGTTTGTATAACATAAAATTTGTACAACATAAAAAATTCCGGAGATAGGGGAAATTTGCTTAACGTAATCGCCTATGGTGCGAATCTGTACAACATAAAAATGGGATCACTCTGTTTTCAATGCATTCCTATGGGAAATTTGTATAAAGGAAAATTTGCTTAACATAATTTCATTTGGAACGAATAAATTCCTTTATACAAGGTACCACTGTAGTGGGGATTTGGTAAGTCAACTGCTCCATAAACTCAAGTAATTCAATGGGCTTGTTCTTGTCACAACTTGCTAAACCATGCAAAAACCTTTCAGCAAATGTTAACTTTGGTGCATCAACTGGGGAGGAAAAGGCCATACAAACTTGGCATTAATTGGTCCTTAGAAATTCTGACAGATGTTCTCCAGCTGGAGGAGCTCTGCTCATTAAACTAGAATGACCTTCAAACTTCTGTGGTTGCTTTTAAAAGCTGTATTTATAGCATATGAGCCTGTGTCCATTCAAATTAACAGATTTGTTTGACTGAATGTGTGATTCAAATATTAGACTGGAAAGGTCTTGAGCTTTGGGTAAGCCATTCAAATAAGATATTTGAATCACCAGCCCCAGAAATGTTTACTGCAGAGAACTAGCTCATTCATAAATCAATAATATTCTGTGAACAGTTCCAACTGCTTTGTCATTTTTAAACCCTATTTCAGTTTTAACAAAGAAACGTTCCCCTTTATTAGAGAGATCAGTGGAATCCTTTGAGTTTATGCAATTTTAAAATGAGAGGCAGTGTAAAGAACAATTCCATATATTCTTCTGCCAATCCCATCTGTGTTAGAAGACAAATCCCAGAATAAAATCTGCTCATTTCATAAAATGCCTCTACCCAATGCCTCAAAGTTGCTACTTGATTACTACAGTGCTAAATTAACTGCTCATTTAAGTTGCTCATTTAAGTTGATCGAGCAGAACCCCAGTGATATCCAAGCTAGTTGCAAAGTTTTTAAATGCATGTGTATTGTTATTTTATTGGCATTAGTCTTCATTATAAGAGAGAAAACAGGAGATACATCAGGCTCAGCCATAATTATACTTGAGATTAATGTAGCTGGTGAACAACCCAGTGGATCCATGGAGTCACAGAAGTGGGTGATAACCTCCAGTGGCATACTCGAAGCAGGATCCTTCCCACATGCAATAGCTACAGATTGAGCCACATAAAAGTCACTGGGGTTGAGGTGCTTGTGTGTCCAGTAAGTTTCACTTTGCTTGTCTACTTTGTGCTGTGCTTCAATATAATGCTACTTCCACAGCCGCCATCGCAGACTGGCCATACCTTGTTATCTCCTAGATACGTTCATCTGCTTCTAAATGCTCAGAGGCAGAATATACCAAAGAATCACAGAGGCGTGCACACACGTTATCATCGGAAGGTTTTCTTTATTCTAGTGAAAATCTTTCCTTTACATGGGTGCTAAGTTCAGAAGCTGTTGATAGAGTGGAAACAAGCTAAGGTATGAGCTGCTCTTTTGAGTAGACAACTCTAAAATTAGGGTAAAAGACAAAGGTGCTTGAGAGCAACCTGTGAATGCCAAATGCTATGGAAGAATGTGAATAGAAGCTGGTACTAGAGAGTGCGAATAAGCAACCGCTCACTGCCATTTGATCTGAAAGCACACAAAAAAAAGCCATGGCATTTCAGAAGACTAAATATGAGAGAAAGAACTCTATATAGTGTCAGGCTTCACAGGAGTCCGAGTCCTTCTGATAATAAAATACCAACATGTAAGTCAGTGCGATGAAAGAATGACCCAGAGAGGTTTTCACACATCTCTACTGTTCAGATAAACACACTCCTGCTATCTACCTTATGTCTATGTACAGGTATGTTTGTCTCTGTGAGCACACATGAGACACCAATTCAACCCTATGCACATTTCCATGCATGTTTCCATCTGTAATGTGTCTTAAGGGGAACTGCCTAAAATAAATTTGTTTGCCTCAGACTTTCCAGCTAAACACCTTCAGTGGTAGAGTTGTACATATCGCATGTGAAAAGGGGGGGGGGAGCAGGCTTCTCTTTCTTTGCAGATTCCTATAATGTGTTCCAATCCTATCGTCATTCACAGTTCTCCAGAATATTTATGGATTCTGAAATGTCACCACCCAACCTGGTTGCTACATTATGTGCTTGGCACACGTATCCATTCATACCCCCCCTCCCACTGCAAGCACGCATAGATGCATGTATACCACATGTTCTTTCCATGCAGGTAGCTGCGCACATGCACTCCTAGTGCTTCATGTGCTACTGAACCCTTTCGATACATACAGAGATTGCCCTGCTTTCTCCTTCCTTCCCAGTATACTGGGAGGACCTTGGAAAGAGTCCGAGTGTGAAGCTCTTGGGGACAGCTGAGGAGAAAAAGAGAGCAAGAGAGAGCCCGGTTGTTGAAAGCTCTCAAGGGTAAGAGTGTTGTTATAGTGCTCACGAAGGAATGCCTGTCTGGGAATTTAGCCCATATGCAGTCCTTTCCTGGGACCGATCTTCTGTCACAGCACCTATTATGGAGGGAGAGGAAAGGGGTCCATAGGTTTTAGAGGAACAAGACGGCTTCTGTTAGTCTAATTCCAAGTCCGAGTCAGACGATAACCTCTCCTCAGCCATCTGATGAACAGCTTCATCCATAGAGGTTAAAGTGCCGTCGGGACCCATTCCCATGGGCTGGATGACCTGCTGCCTGAAATGAAAAGAGGGGAAAAAGCAGCATGGTCACAAGAGACAGGACTCTAGGGAGGAAATTTTTGAAGCAGGGGTGTGAATGAAAAGCATTTCTCTGGCCCCGGGAGCTCCTAATTCCCCAGGCCAAAAATGTTTCTCAAAATGTGAGAATCCTGCCTCCAGGGATGTAGTTGTCCTCTGAAACACGGTGCCCCGCCCCCCACTTTGTTTTAGCAAAACAAAGTCTCTTCTTGAAAAACTGCCAGTGACCTTCTGGGTGGGCGGGGTGGAAACTGTTGCCCATAACCTACCTTTGACTTAGAGCAGGCATATCCAAACTTCAGCCCTTCAGATGTTTTGGACCACAACTCCCAGAGTCCTTTGTCACTGACAATCTAAGCTTAGAATTCTGGGAATTGTGGTCCAAAACATCAGGAGGGTTGAAGTTTGGACATGCCTGACTTAGAGAAAGATCACCATCAAAGGTAGCCACATGTCAAGGTGAGAGATCTGTCCACTTTGAGGATCTACACGCTATCTATTACCTTCCATTGTGATTGTTTTTCAGAAAGAGAGAGACACACTCACTCATTCTCTGTACCAGGAAGACATCAGGAAGTCATCTTGTGGCACCTCTAGCTATGCACCTCTTATTATAGCAGTTCTAACCGGTTTATTTTAGCCTGAGCTTTCATCACTTGCAGCCCACTTCCCTCAGAGGCACATAGATGCACAGATCAGGGCTACAACTATATATACACATTGTAAGGGGGGTGGGAGTGGGAGAAATTTGGATGCAGAAAACAACCACAATATGACTGATTTTAGCAACAGGCAATTAGCATTAACATCCTAAGAATAAACAAAAGAGTCAATGGATGCTTCTCAGGTGTTGCCCAATACAAGTGGCAATTTATTCCTTCTTAAATAATAAGAGTGGAACAAGTGGATGTGGGTTTCCAGTGAAATGGCCACCTTAGTCTACCTCAGTGGTTTCAGACAGCAAAAATGTTGAAGGAGGTGTGGCACCTTAAAGACAAACTGACTCATTCCAGTGTCAGCTGCAGTGGATCCATTTCCTCAAACTTAGGTGCGTGGGCTGAAAACCAAGTTTCCTGTTGCTCCTGTCAAATGAGCATCCTGCAAATGTCTGGGCATTTGGCCATACACAAAACTCTGAAGGTTATTTCACACATGCAGTGGGATAAGTAACCATTGCACAAACAAACCATGTGTTCCTTTTTCCACCTGGTGGTTTCCCCCACTTTGGATTTCACTTGCGGATTTCAAGTTTAAACATTCAGTGACACACCGGAACATGTAATTACATCCCAGCTCAGCCACCTCCTGCTCTAGGCTTCCCTTGAAAGTCCTTTGTTCTAGAAGAGCCATTTCAGGTTCTGCGAATGGAAGCAGAATGCAATCCAGTTTTTCCGAAAGAGGAATTGAACCTTGAAAGCAGGAGTACTTGGTACTTCCATTTCTGTTTTGCTAAAACCCCTTTGTTTGTGTTGTTGTTAGGGGGAAGCAGCTGGTTGTGTACACAACTGTCTCAAAGAGCTGTACTTTTTTACACACAGTCACCTAAGTGAAAACAAAGTGACTGTATTCTGATTCTGTTCAAGTTACAGGTGGAACCCGAAAAATTAGAATATCGTGCAAATGTTCATTTATTTCAGTAAGTCAATTCAAAAGGTGAAACTAATATATGAGATAGACTCATTACACGCAAAGTGAGATATGTCAAGCCTTACTTTGGTATAATTTTGATGAATCCGGTGTACAGTTTATGAAAACCCCAAATTCACAATCTCAGAAATTTAGAATAATGTAAAAAGGTTCGCTATTCACAATAGTGCATCAAGAGCCACCACACAGACGGATCCTGGACATGGGCTTCAAATGTCGTATTCATCTTGTCAAGCCGCTCTTAAACAACAAGCAATGTCAAAAGTATCTTACCTGAGCTACAGGAAAAAAAGACTGGTCCAAAGTCCTCTTTTCTGATGAGAGCAACTTTTGCATCTCATTTGGGAACCAAGGACACAGAGTCTGGAGGAAGAATGGAGAGGCACACAATGCACAATGCTCGAAGTCCTGTGTGAAGTTTCCATAGTCTGTGTTGATTCGGGGAGCCATGTCACCTGCTGGTGTTGGTCCACTGTGCTTCATTAAGTCCAGGGTCAATGCAGGCAACTACCAGGAGATTTTGGAGCACTTCATGCTTCCTTCCACAGACTAGCTATATGGGGATGCTGAGTACATATGCATGCTTGGACTTTTCAAAGGTCCAATATTGTTCTAATTCCAATCCTTGTCTTATTGATGTCATGTAATATTCTAATTGTCTGAGACTGTGAATTTGGGGTTTTCATAAGCTGTAAGCCATAATCATCACAATTATACCAAAGTAAGGCTTGGCATATCTTGCTTTGCATGTAATGTGTCTATCTCATATATTAGTTTCAGCTTTTGAGTTGACTTATTGAAATAAATGAACATTTGCACAATATTCTAATTTTTTGAGTTTCACCTGTATATGGCAAGCTATAGTCCCTGAACACAGAGAGAAGAGGGAACACAGGGAAATGTGGAAATCTGCTTGTTATTAAACCCACTGAATTTGCTTTCTATTCACTCAGCGATGTGGTGCAGTTTTGCTTCTCACTCCACCACTTGTTAAAGTGCTACCTTTGCTATGCATCATAAACCAACTGCCAGCTTTCTCTTGGAAGAGAATAAAAATATTAACCTGACCGAAGTACAGCTAAATGGCAAAGCAATACTACAATTAGCAACGAACGCTCCAGAATTCCTTAGTCAAACATATTTCCCCATCAAGCTTGTTGACAAATGCATCTGGAAATTCTTTAGCTTAGGTGAAAAAGAGGACACGTGGTTGGACTGCAGCTCCTTGCAAGGTTAAAAGGAAAAACCAAGAGAGAGAGGAAGGGGGCTGCAGTCCAAACACACGTGTCAACCCCTCTACCAAAAGGCAAGGCCAATGGCAAGAAAAAGCAACATGAACACACTGTTGATGCAATACTCAAACCAGCATTTCTACCCATCTAACATACACTGGGAACCTGTGCCATCAGCATCAAAGATGCCGTCTGCTACCCTTTTCACGGCCAACCAAGATCTCTTTCGAACTTTGCAGGTAGTTCCTGGATTCCTGCCTATCCTGCCCTGAATTGATGCAACGAAGAACTACTGTCAAGTGCCTGCCTGCTGAGAAGAAGAATTGGTGGCATTAGCTGCCATCTGTCTCTGCCGACAGTACCACCGAGTAGCAGCCACTGGAGTCTGCAGAAGGACAACAACAGCAGCAGTGACATCACTCAAAAGCACACTGAGGGCATGAATGACAGAGACCTGGGCTGGCAACCTCTAGAGGTCCAGAAGGCCCACCCGTGGGCCACAGAAGGCCATACCAACCCCCTGGTTGAAATTAAGGTGCCTGCAGGTATGTGCGTCTGGGCCAGAACTCCCTAAATTCTGCCTGAGGAATCCCTGGAGAATTCTGAGATCTATAGTCCAAAAAGAATGGAGGGCAAATCTCAATTGGCTGCTCATGAGTTATTCTAAGTGACCTCTGGTTTAGGGAAAAGCCTCTTCCACCCTACCTCCCATGAGCTCTAGAAGGCACAAGGGAACTTTTGTTGAGGGTGAGGAGGCTGTACTTTGGGACCCTGGGAACCACATGTAGTCAACTGTAGGTACTTTGGCCACCTCATATTTAAACACTCTAAAGTTATGCTCAGTGGCAATGGGGTTGCTTCTATTCCTTTTCTTTTTCTACATTCCCATTCAGCATTTCTGACTCCCCCAAATTCCTCACAGCTTAAAAAAAACCATGAGATAATCCCCTGTGCCATCAAAACCCAGTACCTCTGCCTTCCTTTCCATGCTCTCCATTATTCTCCAAATAATTTCTCCAATGATACTTCGCAGTAAAGTATTTATTTCCACCACTGACAGACCGTTTGTTTGTTTGTTTGTTTGTTTGTTTGTTTGGTGCATTTCTATACCGCTCCTTTTTCCATAAAGGAACTCAGGGCGGTTTCCAATTAAAAAAACAGATAAAACACAGATAAAACAGCAGGAGCAATGGGAAAACAAAGGCAAAATAGAATAGAAAAGTGGCAAAGAGGGAAAACCCTTGGTGGAGGGTGGCGGACAAAAGAAAAATTAAACAGAAATGAGGTCATCATATGCCTCCTTGAAAAGCAAAGTTTTTAATGCCTTTCTGAAGGCGGACAGGGACTCTGCAAGGCACAGCTCACTTGGTTCCATAGGGAGGGGCCAACAACAGAGAAGGTGCAGTTACAGGTTACCGATTTCCACGCCTCTCTCGGAGTGGCCACCCTGAGTGAGCGCGCCTGTGACGATCGAGTAGGTCTGGCCTCAGATGATCTCTGGGAGATCCGCTCCCCCAAGTATTCAGGTCCCAAGCCACATTACAATGCTGAATGTGGATCTTCATTTCTATTCTCTCTTTCTTGGAATGCTTGGGATCTCTGTTTTAATTTTAAAAAATATATTTCTAGACTTTATTGATAGTAATGGACAGGGTTTTCTTACTTGAAATACTTCTGCAGCTCCATCAGTTCGATGGTTAGGAACCTTCCTGTTTGGCCACTTGTCATTATCTTTTTATGAGTTTGTATTAAGTTCTCCAACACATACCCACACATATGCTGTATACCCATATATCCCACTTCGTACTGTAAGAATGAAAAAGCTACACAACATTCAAAATGTTTAAAAGGGATCTGAAATGTTATACCTGTCACAAGTTCAGCAAAGATGTTCCAATGCTTTTGCACCAAATGATGGAGATCTGGTGAAACCAGATGACCTGAAGGAACTCATTAAATAATATACTTTAAGGCACCTAGCTTTGGATTAGATACACCATCAGTTAATTACATCTACATCCGACTGTATTCCGTGAACCCAGGACAGTTGTTCCCCGTGCCAATTGTCCTACCTCATAACTGCTCACAACCGTCCTAAGGCAACCCAGTGACTTTGGAGATAAAAGAGGATACATGGAATTAAACAATTTAGAAACCATGTATTGGATTCCCATTTAGAGTTACAGGTTCCTTCAACCACTGACATTATTTTTTCTTTTATTATAAGGTTGTATTCTTTTTGAAAAATGTTAACTGTACACAGCCTGGAGAAGTGCAGTTACCAAGTATTCTATAAATGTTAAAAACTATCAATCAGCGTATTTCAGACCACTTTTCAGACAAAAAAGCCAATCCCAGATTACGTATTCTGTGGTACCTGGAAAGTTTGTCAAACATGTTCACCAACTTCATTGCTTCAAACTCTTTCTGTTCATCTGTCATCCCCTCCATTGGGTTGGGAAGTTTCTCTTCCACACGTCCAGTTATGGGGTTAATACTATACAGATATGCCAACATGGCAATAAAACACAGAGAAAGAAAACAGAAGGACATGTTCATTTACAAGCAGGGGAGCGTATTAACTGCATGTACACTGAATCAAGAGACTTGTTTCCTGGCTTCAACACGCTGCAATCTGCACAACCCTGTGAAAAAGGGCACAGAGGAATTGGTAAGACAAATTGTGATCCTCCTAGTAATACAGTATATGGGTATCATTTTATTTTTATTTGGAATGACATTCTTTTTTCTTTTTTTTCTTTCCTTTTCGAACACAGAGAGGTCAGTAGCCTAAAAGTCTAATGCTATATTTAGCCTTTGGTGCTCCAGATGTTTTGGACTTCAATTCCCATAATCCTTTACTATTGGCTATGCTGGCTGCAGTTTCTGGGAGCTGCAGTATCATACATTTGGAAAGTCAAAGGTTAAGAACCACTAATTCAGACTCAGGTTCATTGCCCCCCCCCAAGGGCATCATAAAAGCATTTTGATTATATCTTGGTTCAGTCCATTCTTATCCCTCACTGCCCAAGTGTTCTTCTTTCTCTGATAATTACAGGGAATAGTGTATGATATTAAAGAAACAACACACACACACACACACACACACACACACACACACACATACAGAGAGAGAGAGAGAGAGAGAGAGAGAGAGAGAGAGAGAGAGAGAGATTGTACCTACATACAATATATTAAATTTGAAATTCACAGAAAAAACTGATGAAAGTTAGGAGATGGAGAAAGGACCCCTGAAGTATCACTGTGAAGTGGCTGCTGATTAAAAATAATAACCCTCTAGGACAGTGATGGCGAACTTATGGCACGGATGCCAAAGGTGGCACTCGGAGCCCTTTCTGTGGGCACCCGACATCGCCCCTTCATAGCCACCTGTATACAGGTTACATTACTGTATTGGTACCTTGCAAAAAAAATGGTAGGTTTTGAATTGCAGTTTGGGCACTCGGCCTCTAAAAGGTTCGCCATCACTGCTCTAGGATGTCCAAACGAAAAAAAACCAACAAAACAAAAAACGATGGGAAATGTATATAAAGAGACTTACAAAAATCCTATATATATTGGGGTCACGAGGGCAGAATCTTCTAATAATGAACAGAACAGAAGTCAAGAATTAAGAAAAAGCTGTGGAGGCATACAATCTTTTGTAACAGCAACTCTGTCAATGGCAAAGAGTGTGACACTGTACTAAAGGTGCTGTATTTTTGTGTGACTTTTTGCTGGAAAAAAAAACTGCTGGCCTAAAAAGAAGCTAAGCTCTCATTTGCAACTATAAAGGCAAGCAAGCAGCAATTAATGCTGTGATGTAGGGTTGGAGATCATCCAAATATTAAAGACACAGAAATATTGAGTGTGCCAAGAAGAAACAGAGGAGAAAAAGAGTAATATGATGAAGCATTTGCATATGGCATTAGACGAAATCGGCATGTCTGAAAAGAAGCGAAGGGAAAGAAAACTGAAGGGAAACGAGGGATCAAAATGGGGGCCATACTTTGGTTTTGCTTCCTTATATTCCTCGGTATCAGTGTCTTCATCCTCTGAGTATTCTCCTTCTGTCCGACCTCCGGCCATGAGACCTCGTGCTGCCAGGAGCCCTGCGGCGTTTCCATATCCCGTGTACTTCACAAACCGGGACACTGTTGAAAGACACGATAGACGGACAAAGTGGGGGTCACATTCTCCTGTAGCTGCAGATTCAATGGATATGTATGTATGTATGTATGTATGTATGTATGTATGTATGTATGTAT
>JAHTLZ010000016.1:77585376-77603870 GCA_023846285.1 Phrynocephalus versicolor
GAAGGAAGGAAGGAAGGAAGGAAGGAAGGAAGGAAGGAAGGAAGGAAGGAAGGAAGGAAGGAAGGAAGGAAGGAAAATTTCCTTGTCATTTTAAACTCTGAACATTGATAAAATTGTGTGTTTTCATTATAAGAAACTCATGCACATACAAACTAGTCAGCAAATGAGCCATAAATGCACATCTCCTGTGCAGATCAGCTGATAATCTGGGAAGGCCCTTAGGTAAGTGCACAGGTAATAATGTGATTGCTTCCATTCATCACAAATGCATGAGAGAAGGACACATCCGGTCCACTACAACCAACTTCAAAAATATCTGTGCAGCAGTCAAGAGTAGTTGTGGTGGTGGCCAGGTTGTGCAGTAGAAAAATGACACAATAACATCAATATGGATTCTGCACTGCCCAGAACTGTGAAACTACATTCTACATGGTGGTAGGGACCAGCCCTCTTTCAACCTCCCAACCTCTGACTCCACAGTTACCTAAATCACTGAACTACCTCGCAGTTCTTAATTGCAAAGTATCAGACTTTCATAGGCTGCACCAAAGCTTGGACAAGTCAAAGCTATCTGTGTACTCAATAACAATGGCAAGATTTTCTTTGCTGACTGCTTATTGTGCTCTGTGAGAGCTCCCCTCTTCCAATCACATACTACACGACCACCAGCAAGTGTGTTGAGGGCTCTGAGAGGAATTTCTCCTTTAGGACTCAGAGAGTGCTGCCCTATGTCAAAGGACACCTTCCCACAGTGTCATGAGGGAGCTGAAATACAGCATACTACATGGCTGCGCAATGTTCAGGGACCAACTAATAATACCTCACCACGTCTAGGAGCTTATTTCACACCCTCTTGAAAATGTGTTCCCAGAGGCTAGCAGCATTTGCCTTATCTTCTCTCAGGCTCAGTAGGAATGTTCAATTTATGGTTCTGAGGTGATGGGGGTTGGGGGTGGGAAGCAATACCTTAGCTTTAAGGAATTTCCTGGTCTGACGATGGGCCCGGGCACTCTCGGTTAGCAAGCTCAGCACAGGCGTCAGGCTCTCCTTAAGTTTGTGACCCTGAAGAAGACCCCACATGAAAAAAAAATAGGTCATCAACAAACCTGTGTTGGGTTTGTGACACATGTAAAGACTCCCGTAGGGGGTAACCGGCTCTCAGATAGAGAAAACAAAGAGGTGGTTCCATTTGTTTGACACGCAGCTCAGGCTCAAGCTGTGGATTCATCTGGACAAAACATTTGTACCCCTCTAGGTTTACTGATGACACTGACATCTCTCCCACTGTCCAGATGACGTAAGGCTTAAATAGGCACCAAAAGTGATATAGCAACAAAAACGCTGGATTCCCGGATATTGATTTTTTTTAAAAGCCACTTCTGGCATTTTTAATTTTTTGAAGCCATCTTCAATAGGTGGGATTGATTTTGTTTTATTTTTGTTTTGTTTTGCTTTGGACCAGAGTCGAGTTCAGGCAGCAACAGCATCCTGGGTCCCACACACTTTCAATAGCACCAACTCCCAATTCAAACCAGAAGATAATTCTTTAAAAGGCTTTTTTCCCCCTGCTTTGGAATGAGTTCTTGTGAAAAACAAATGATCTCATAACTGAGATCAGCAGTGAGGTGAGTCCCCACTGAGAAGGGCTCAGATAAAAACTTTTAATAATAGCAGCAATCTAGTTAAAAGAAATCAGAGGAAACAAGCCAAAATCTAGCACACAAGCTCATTTTAAAAAGCATTTCTTCAAGCTTAAAATATATTTTAGTCACTCTTTAGAAACACACGGATTTCTTAAACAGAACAGAAGGGCAGTTTTAGGAATAAGATCCAGGCTTATTCAACCCAAAGCTGCATTTGGGGAAACACCCCCCACTCAATTTACTTAGTTGAGATTAGAACCTACATTGCATTGATTTGCTATAAATCCTCGAGCCTCATCCTATTCTCCAGTGCGAACATTATGTTTTAGGAATTCCCGGTTGCCAGTAAGGTGGCACTTCCGTGTAAAGTTCACCACTTCCTCTGTTACTAGTACTTCAATATGTTTTACATCATTATGCTGATTTTAAGTGACCCTTATTCCACGTCGCTGGATATGACTAGAAGGAGCAATTGTAGCACAGGTAGCTGTGTTGGTCTGTGCAAACATGTAGGTGAAAGCAAGATAGAAAAAAAGTTAAAAAAAAGAAGACAAAAACTTGGTGGCACCTGCAAACCTAATTTATATATAGGCATCAGTTAAAGTCAGAATAACTATGTCAGAACATAAAAGCCAGGGATGTGAAATTGGTTAAGTATACTGTATATACTTAATATGAGCTTTCATGGACAAGTTTCCCTTTATTAAATTATAAAAGAAAGAGATTCAACCTAGCAAGCACTTATATATAAAACAAGAGAATCAGAGATTGTGGTTGGTTGGTTGGTTGGTTGGTTGGTTGGTTGGTTAGTTGGTTGGTTGGTAAGGATGTCAGTGGGCGTTTAACACTGTGATGGCAGCATCTTTGATATGGCAGGAGTAAGGGAATGAACAATACAACAATATCAGAACACAGAGTGCTGTACATGACAATGGTGATGTAACAACTCAATACAGGGGGGTCAGTTTCTAGAAGCAGTCCTGTATTTGTGATAATCAATATTTTTAAAGTGCCATCATAAAAACATGTTCTTTCAGCTTAATATCTTACCACTTGGTTGTGGTTAACAGTTGTTTCAACTATTACAGAGAGGCAAACACATGAAGGTTTTACTTTTCCACTGCTTAAAAAGCAACATGGACTACAAAGTTGAGTGGATGCAGAGTGCAGCAGCTAGGATGGTGGTTGGTATGAGCAAATATGACCACATCACCCCCATCCTGGCTCACCCGCACTGGCTACCTGTTGCGTCCTGGATCAGGTTCAAGGTGATGGTTTTAACTTATAAAACTCTCCACAGCTTGGGACCTGAATATATGATGGGGTGTCTGTCCCTTAGATTAAAAACTTCCAAACCATTTAGCACTGGCACTGTTACAACTCTTTGGAACAAATTGCCAGACTATTATGATTTGTTTACTCTATATGTTTATTATGTTGACTTAATATGTAAAATTTTATTCTTATTTTGTTGTTTTAACTCTCCTTGTACACCGCCTGGATTTGTTCTCTCAGTTAAGCTTGGTGGTATAGAAATCCAAAAACAAAGTAATAAAATAAATAATTCTAATCTCTATCGCTCCACCAGCTATATTCTCACCTACAAAAACATCTAAACAATTAACATTTCATTTAGCAATTTAGTCAGATCCGAGTCAACAACATGCCTCATTCAAACCTCCAATGAATGATGAAATAGCTGGCCTCTGAATAAGACATATAACCTACCTGATCATGGAAATTCCTCCATTTCAACTGATGAATCATCCTGCATCCTACTCACGCATCACATAACACCCTTTTAACACATGCTGTTGTTGCATTTTCTTACCAGGCTGGTTGACAACACAGTGGCTCCCGAACAGAGTTTATAATCTACGGAGCTTTTGTGCTTCAAGCCATCCAAGGCAAGAGATGGATACCGAAACTGATCTTATTTATTTATTTATTTATTTTCAAATTTATATACCGCACCAATTTACTTAACATGAGCATGAAAAATAGATGAAGTAAAAATAGTTGTGGAGCAATGGGAAATTGTAAAAATAATCTGTTTCACCCACCCTATCAAGACGTCGGTCAAGGAAATCCAGCAGAACATTGACAGCATCCATGTTGACTCCCATATATTCCAGGGACCCCGGATGCACCTTGGGAGCCAGCAAGACATCCAGACATTTGAGAGGCAGATTGCCTAGGAGGTTGATTGTGTGACTGAACACACAGCGCAAGGTAAAACAGAGAAAAGTTAGCAGGCTATGTTTGTTTTGCTCAAATCTATGAGACATTATGATTGAAGTCCCACTGTGTAGCATAATATATCGCAGCTCGAGCAGGGCTTCTCCACCAGGGGAAATTTGATGAGTTAACTTCTCTGTAGGCTCTACTGATCAAATAGGGCAACTCTAGTTGAAACTTACTACGATAAGCAACAGGAATTCAGTAGAGATGGGCACGAAGCGCTTCGTAGCACTTCATGCTGAATCAAGAGCACAGCACCACAGGAGCCACACTCAAATTCTCCCCTTCCTCACCATCCAGAGGGCCACTCACAGTCATCAGCACCAGGATGGAGTCCTCCTACATTAGTGATGCGCCAATCAGAGAAGGATCTGGGGCTAACCTTCCCCACCTCCATAGGCCACTGGCCAGTTGCCACTTGTCTGAGGCTTCTTCCTGCCCCGCCTCCTCTTTGGTCTCGCTAGCAGCCTGTGGAGGTGGGGAAGGGCTTCCTCAGCTCCTTCCCCAACTGGTGTGCCGCCAACATGGGAAGACCTCTCGGTGGCACTGATGATGGTGAGTGGGCTTCTGGTCAGTGGGGGAAGGGGAGGTTAAAAAGTGTGGTGCTGTGGACTTGATTTGGCACAAAGCCTTTAGAAGCACTGTATGCCCATCTCAAGATTTCAGCTAAGATAGGAACACATTCCTAATCTCTATTTTCCAGGCACTTGTGATTGGAGCTTAAACTCTACTCAGAACATCTAATAGCAGCGTACTCTTCCCTCCGTATCTGTCACTTTCATGAATCCTTTTTGAGATTTGGGTTGAGACCTGTCAAACTTATTCTTTGCAAAGTGCCACGTAAACTGCTGCTGTTCTATGCCACTAAGTCACTGCCATATGTGGACATCCCCTTCAGCTTTCAATTTCGACCCAATAAAGGAAGCCACAGCTAGAGATGCACACAAATCAGAAAAATGGCCATTCCTTTTTATCAAGGTCAAATGAATCACGTTTAACGAATTTATGATTTCCTCCCTGATGAATCAACAAATTGATTGGAAAATTCATTTTTTTAAAAAATCCTACACAGTAGTCCCCCCAGGGCACTTAGAGACAATGAAATTACAGGGAATCATCCACTGACTCTCCCCTACAAGCCCTGGATGTTCAGTCAAGATGGGGTTCTGAATGTCTGAATTATGCATCCCCAAAGAGGTCCCCTCCAGGAAAGTGCCCCACCCAGGCACTTAGAGACACCAAATTGACAGTGAAGCTTCTCCCAATCTCTTTTCTACAATCGTTACACGTTTGGTGTACAACTCAGACATTCAACCATCACAAAATTTAGAGGGGTTGTACAGGAGATTCAAGGAAAGCTTCCCTGGCATTCTGGTATCTCTAGGTGTCTTGGGAGGGCATTTTTAGCCCAACAGATCTGAGCCATGTGGTGCAGTGTTAAACTGCTGTACTGAAGCTTGTGGCGTAATGGCTAAACAGCTATACTGCAGGTATAACTGTGTTCATGACCTGGAATTCAATTCCAGGTAGCAGGCTCAAGGTTCACTCTGCCTTCCATGCTTCTGAGGTTGGCAAACTGAGTACCCAGCTCACTAGGGGAGTGTGGGGGCACCATTTAGCCTGCATTGTTATTTGTAAACCACCCAGAGAGTGCTTTAAGAGATATGGGGCATTATATAAGCAGCATTCTTTGCTTTGCTTTTGCTTTGCAAATCAACTATCACTAAAAATCCATTGAATTTTTATTGATCAGGAAGCATAGATTTGTACAAACACAAATCAATAAATTAGCAATTTTGGCAGATGTTGCAATTTTCTTCTTAATAGGTGCCCATCTCAAAGCCTTGATTGTGCAGGAGCTGAGGTAAGTATGGTTGTTAAGAAAAGAATATTCTGGAAGTCACTAGTTCTTAAGGTTCTCATAAGTCAGAAGTAACCTGATAGTACCTAACAACTAAAGATGCTTTCACTAACAATCTACTCAGGGTTCTACATCAATCCATCTCCCATTAGGTCTTCCTCTTCTACTACTGTTGTCAGCTTTTCCTTTTCTAGGGAGTCTTATCTTCTAATGATACATCCAAACTAAGATAGTACCAACTGAATCATTTTCTGTTCTAGTAGTAGTTTACATTTGTTTTCATCCATGCGCGTGGATAATAAGTATCCAAATTACTTATAAACGAAATAATGCACACCTGGTGTAACTAGACCCTGATTCTTTGACACTTTGCACAAGCTGCAAAACCTTGTGCAACAATTGTGTTCCAGTGTTAAGACCATTTTAATAGCAGTGTTCTCTCTTCCATCCAGAAACTATACTGGGAATCAGGGCCTTCTACAAGATAATCACCTATGAAATTCTTCTGTCCGATCCTCACCATCTGCTGAAATCATCAGGCAGTGACGGAGGAGGGCACCAAGGCGTCGGTACAGAGCAGCATCTTCCTGGCCCCAAAACATAAGGAAAAGGCCTGATTATGAAAAGGAAACAGGGGCCTCTTTTACACAGCCTTCTGGTTGCAAACAGGCCGTTGTGATCTGGACAAACCCAGAACACAATGTCCTTTGGGACATCTGGATCCATGGAGAAATCGCTTTAAAGGAATCTGAGACATTTATGTAGCAAATTACTATGATCAGAGTACAGTCCCGGCATTAAAAAAAAATCGAGCCACTTGTTCCCAGTTGGGCAATGTGTGAGCACAGCAATAGAAAGAAAGCCAAACGAGGCAATGTGAAATTGTTTAATCCAGTTTCAGCTCTCTGCTTTATCCTTCTATCCCTGTGTCTCTGTTTCAGACCAACAGTGTTCTCTAGGCTTCAGCTTCCCCCTCCTTTCTTTCAAATATTACATTCTGCAAACCAGTTAAGCAACCATAAAACTAGGTAGCTGATCTATGGAGTTAAGGATCAAATACATGCACAAAGCAAAGCAAACTTTTGAAACAGAACGTAGTCAGGTTCATGTGGAGCTCTACACATTTGATTTTAAAAACTGAAATATAATGCAAATCATAGCAATATTTAACTCTCACGTCACTCTATGCAACACCCTCCAATTCCTCCTGCTATTCCACATCCTTCAATGGTCTTCCTGAGGTTACCATCAAATAAATTGCTTATCCAGAAAGTGAAAGAAATCTGCTTCCCAGGGCATAAGCCACTTGATTCACCCTTAATATTTTTGTCCAATTAGGGTACCCTCCACATGTTTGGGGCTACTATCTGCTCCATCTCAAAATATCTCAAGTGCCTCAGGCTGCCGGGCCCCGTTTTACAGAAATACAAGCAAGCACGGCATCACATTTTAGAATTAAATACCAGCACAATCAGCAACCATTTCCTACGGTGGTTGTTGTAAATGGATATGTGAGTTTGGCATGGGCCACTAAAAAACAACAACCAGGCAAATGTTTATTAATAGGTTTAGCAGGAAAACAGAGAGCTGGTGAATACTTAAACATTTCCAGTAGAGCAAGTCCCAAACACAACGGGATTCCAACTTTAGGAAACATGAATAAAAAGAAGCAAATCAAAACAGATTCGCCAAAGTAGGGTTACCAAATGCCATTTCTGGGCGTCTTACCTCATCCACTTCCCTCTTGTTGGTATCAAAGGTGATATTGAACAGGATCTTCAGGATTTCCATGGCACGCTCTGCCTCCTGGCGAGGTAAAGGCAGCGCAGGGTCCTCTGCCGCAATGACCTCGTGCGGGTCAATCCACTTCACGCCCAGCGTAAGTTCCAGAGTATCTGTCAACAGGCCAATGCCCCGGAGTTCCTGGGCCAGTTGTTGCCGGATGTCCAGCCTGAGCGCCGTCAGCAAGAAAAGAAGACGCAAATCAAAAAATTTTATGTCATGGGGGAGGTTTCGCTCATTGTAAAGTTTGATGCGATCAGTGAGGCCCACCACGAGCCGGGCTTGGGAGGTCAGCTCCTGAGCTGGAGGGCTGCTGAAGACAATGTTGCATAAGCACTTGAGGGCCTCCAAGATCACATCCAGGTCTGGAATCTCTCGGATTGGATCTTCGGTGTAATCAATCCCAGCATGCCTGGCGAGCGTCTTCAGGCCTTCCATAGTCGAGAAAGGGCCAAGGCAGCTCTTGTCCCGGGATAAGATTCGGATGCTCTCCAAACATGTGACCTGGCAAGACGGTTGGAGCTCCCTCTCCAAGAACTTGATCAAAAGGGTGGCCAGTTTCTACAGAATTAGAAAGGGAGAAAGAGAATCGTAACCAATCTCATAGCAAAAGAATACTGGTCTATGTGGGAAAGCAGATTTAGCCTATGTCTAACCTTGCAAACTGCCTGAGTTCAGTGAAATGTGTTGTACAAAACTTGCACCATCTGCTTAATGCCCCAAATCTACATCCATCTGTACTGTAAGAAATACTCTCAACTTGTATATGTATGAACTGTTTTAAATAATGAGGTTGTTTTTAAATTTCTTAACTGATTTGGATTTTTTTTTGTTCTATGTTGCTGTGTTATGCTATGATATAAAGTTCGATAAAAAGATGTTTAATAAATATTCCTTAACCAGCACCTTTCCCTAGAAGGAGATTAATTCCAGTGAGGTTAGCTCCAGCTGCCGCTGGCGTGACTTCATATATCCCAGTGGTTAAACAGCATATTATGTAAAGCGGATCGCTGAACATCAATGCTGAAGCTGGCCACTTTTGTTTTGAATAAAAAACTGACGCAGGAGAACACAGGGGGTGTTTAGAGCCCTCGCCCTTCATTATCTGGGGAAAGTACTAGTCTGTCAGCTGACTGTTCCTACTGAAAAAAGCACAACAAAGCAAGGATGTACCTTCCTTTCTTCTCGTTCCTCATCTTCAAACGTAAAACACTGAGATTTCTGGGAATATAAACAGGAAAACATAAATGAACTGAGGAAATAAACTGATTATGCTCCTGAATAAACAATGGGGGGGGGATTAAATATGTGGCGATCAATCAACTCTTTCAAACATCTCGTCAAATAGCAAGCAAATCAATTAACAACAAAAGGAAAAGGAAAATGCTTAAAACTGATCAATTCATAGAGAGAGGCTTCCGGTTTCAGGAAACCTGGGCCTTTGAACACACCTCAAGTTTCACATAATGCTACACTGAAGACAAGAATGGATACTAAAAGATGGTTAAGACACAATTTCAAGTTACTCATGACAGTATAAATCAATTTCAGCAAAAGCTAAGGAAACAGTGTTAAAGATAGCACTCAGATGGTAGGCTATGCCTACTGCAGAGATTTCTGGATAGATTCTAGAGGTAGCCTCTCTCTCACCAACCGAAAATGCATTTTAAATACTGTACAACCGACTCTCCCTTGTCATTGCACCCTATAATGGAAGGTCACAGTGGGCAGCCTACCTCCAGACAAACTTGTCCATCATTATTGATATTCTCATGGAAACGTGGTGCAGTGGTTCAATGCCTGTACTGCAGCCACAACTGCGCTCATGACCTGGGGTTCAATCCCAGGTAGCAGGCTCAAGGTTGACTCAGCCTTCCAACCTTCCGAGGTCGGTAAAATGGGTACCCAGCTTGCTGGGGTGGGGTAGGGGGACACAATGTGTAGCCTCCATAAATAAACTGTAAACCACCCTGAAAGTGCTTTAAGTGCTTTGCTTTGCTTTTGCTTTCTCCATCCCTCCTTGCCTCTTATTTTCCCTTTTGAATGAGCCATGTTGGCATCTTCAGTCAAAAGCAGGAAACTAACCAAATAAACTTCCAAGAACCACAGCATCTTACAGAACACTGCTTCAAAAACCTCTTCCTCACCTAATCAAAAAGATGAAAGGAGCCCAAATATTAAGTCTTGGGCGATTGTTAGAGGGTCTCCTCCACACAACCGAAGTGTAGCATGGCAGGTCACACACACACACAAAATGGGCAAGATCTGTCAGTCACTGCTTGAGAGGGAAATTTGCATTTGTCTTCCCACTTAAGAATTGTTTTAACCTAGTTGTTTCCATTGATTGCTCTGATTAAGCACTGCTTTAATGGGTTTTAATCATGCACTGTAAGAGTTTGTAAGATTCATCTCTATAACTCTAAGGGGAAATAAATCACATAAGAACTTGCTTTAAAAACCATGTTTGCTACGGTAGGCAAATAATTGGAACCTATTATGGACCATCTCATTTATTGAGAAAGCGGTGAAGTAAAAACTGAAGGGTGGGCGTATTTTTGGCCAAGTGGCCATATGACAGGGCAGTGCTTTTCAAGTGTTCTGCCTTCCAGGAAACATTTCTGTAACAACCTGTTTGCTTAGGAAGCAGTGGTTGAAATTGCAAGGTTTAGCAGAGGAAGTCACAATTAGAACTGGTGGGGACTTGGTGAATCAGCTCCTCTGTTAATTCCATTGATTTGATGGTTCTACGCTAGTTACTATGCTAAGCACCAGGATTTTAGACACTTTATACTGTAGAAGTTTCTTAGATATATTCTAAGCTGTATAGTCAGTCCATGCGAAACCTGGGCCAAGTTAGTGGTCCTTTGGGAAATGAACTTACTAGTGTTCTCTCATAGTTTCACACAGCAGGAAAAGATGGCAAGTGATAGCCAGACTATCATCCTCTAGTAATGCTTGTCCATCCTTAAAAAGGTAAAGGTTCCCCCCACCCATGCGTGCTAGTAGTGTCCGACTCTAGGGCAGTGCTCATCTCCGTTTCCAAGCCAAAGAGCCAGTGTTGTGCAAGTCCGTGGCCATGTGGCTGGCATGGCTGAACGCATTTCTGCGCACAGAACACTGTTTATCTTCCCATTTTTAATGGCAGTACCTATTTATCTACTTACATTTACATGCTTTCGAACTGCTAGGTTGGCAGGAGCTGGGGTTAACAGCGGGAGCTCAGTCGGGATTCGAACCTCCGAGATACCGACTTTCCAGTCAACATTTCAGCACTCTAGCCCACTACGCCACCACACCACCATCATTACTGAGCTACCAATTGAGAAACTCATAAGAAAGATTCAGAGGACCCGCAGCACCTCCCAGCAAAACAGGGTGTTTTGGTTTCATATTTTCCCCAGTATATTACCAGAGAGAGGTTCTTCTCAGAATCAAACCAAAATCTTGCAAGTTGTAAACAAGAAATTGGCTTTTACAGCAGCTTTGTTTACAAGTGTTACTGATACAAAAGCTTATATTTACTTCATGGTGTTTGCTAATTGAGCTTGACCTGGTGGTGGTATTTACCAAGGCTAGAGGTTTAATACACAGCATCTGAAAATACTGTCCATTTAATGGGATTGTAAAGGTCTGTGGTATTCTTATCACCTGAAGCAAGTCACTACGTTTAACAGAATTACAGGACTTCAACTTATTATTATATGTTTTACTTAAGAACTCTTCAAAAATACTACAGTCAAAAATCACTTATATTCCTTTTTCTCCTTAACCTCAGCAAGAACCTGTCATAAACTTTCAAGTACTGTACAGTAGTCCATTTCCTCAGATGCATACAGTATAGAGTGAAGAACTGGACTATGCTCCTGAATACACAATCAACTGGACTACATCCTTGAAAGCTTATGCTAAGTGAAACTTTTTAATCTTTAAGTGCCAATAAACTCCTTCTTGTGTTTTGCTGCAAGAGGCTAAAATGGCTATCTCAAAAAACAAAAACCAGAGCTTTCAACTATCTTAAAAAGCAACTTGACACCTGTATGGACCGGTACAGCACCCTGGATAAAAATACTGTAGTATTGAAGCATTCAGTCTGCACAAATAGGGCCATCCTCTCTGCACCTTTCTCAACTGCTAATTGCTGGTGGCAGCTGAGAAGCACGGGGCACAATTGTTATTTATTTCTAAGATGATATCAGGACTGCTGGGACAAATTATATTCATCTGACAAATATCTCTGTGGTAACCATGAGCTTTGTTTTCATCTCCTGGGCCTCACTTTTTTAAAAAAAGTCCTCTGCTGTGAATTCTGAAAATGTTGCAACATTAATCCCTAATCATATAGGACAGGGAAAGAAATATGAGCATTCTAAGAATACCATCATTGCATGAGGCATTGATGAAGAAACACCAAGTGCCAGTCTCTGTGTAAAAAATCTCTTTTAATTCTCTCCCTCTCCCACCCACCCCCTCTCTCTCTCACACACACACAAACCAGGCTAGGTGGTGGACCTGTGCTCATACTGGTTTCCTATGTTTTGAGTGCTATTTATTCCATGAAAGAAAAGACAGAAGGCTAAATTCTATAGCTAGTCCCAATTGGACCAAAGATCCAGAAAATCAACAGAATTTATATAAACATTCAGCAGTTGATTCAACAGGTGTACTCTAGATGAGACTAGCAATGAGATTTAGCCTAAAGTATATCTTAGGAAGTAAAGAAAATATTCACAATTATCTACAAAACTTTAATGGCATTTTAAAAGTTTAGGCGTTTATGATATTTTATCCTCAAACATTTTTGGTTTATTCCCATGGAATCCATGTGCATTTACAAGCCCTGAGGCTCAGCTTCCAGCATCTTGCTATAAATGGATCTCAGGTCAGGACTCAAAATTGTTTGCATTTGAGGCCCAAACTGCTGTTGCCCTTTGGAGTCTATAGTAGAAAGACCAGCAAGTAGAGTTTTCACAGAATGTGTCAGCTGCTTGTGAAAAATGTCCATGCAATCCACCAAGTCACATTTATTTTTCCCCTAAGAGAATTCCATTTTGTGCTACTTTTAACATCAGCAGCTCTGTTCTTTTCAAAGCCCAAAAAACATCATTGATGCAACTGGCTATAAATTATTATGAGAAGAAGCAAGCATTCACTGAAGCTTGATCTCAAGTTCTTAGATATAATCATCATGGAAGCATAGTGCCCTTTGTGCAATATTTGAGACAAACTGAGTAGCCAACTCTTGATCCAGTGTATTCTTGCAACATCTATTTATTTATTTATTTGTTGCCCTCATCACTCCTGAAATAGCATTATCTATGATAAACTCCTTGGTTAAGATTTTTTTTTAAATTATCTCCCACTGCATGCCACACATAAGTTCTCACCGAGATGTGTTTATCAATGCTACACACACCTGCCATTTAAGATTGCTCCTTTATTAATGCTACCCATATCTGCTGGTCACATAGAATTGCTCCATTCCTTTTAGCTGTCAGATATCTGTACCTCATCACTAATATTTCTTTTTCTGGCATGTCTTACTTTGTAAAGTTCTGGCCAATCTCCAATGGGGGGGGAGAGAATGACAGAAGGCAGTAGCAAACCACCCATACTCCAGAAGATCTAATATCTTTGCAAGCAGAACAGATGCTTGCTCACAGGGATTAATTGCTTTTGATCAAAGGAAAGTAGAGACCTATGAAATGGGAGGCATCGTATCAATAATGGCACCAGAAAGCCCAACATGGATTCTCCATCACAGTGGCATCAGGCTAGTAACTCCCAATGAACACTCACCTCCTGGTTATAGATCTGCAGCACCCTGAGGACCGTGTCTTGCTCCCCACTTTCGATGGTCTCTAGCAAAGCCCCCAGCTCCATCTCTCCACCGAGTGGAGACCGCCTGGAATGCTAGAAATGTGGGGCAGGAGGTTTTGTTGTCCAGCTGGATGACAGCAGATGTGCAGGGGACTTGAGGCCAGGCAGCTGGGGAGGAGAGGGAGGAAAACCAATGAGTCTGCCCACTCAAAGCACAAAGCAGATGGATGATCCAAGTAAAACTAGCCAGTGGCTCTCTCTCTCGCTCTCTCACTCTAATCCTCTTCCTCGCTGAGCTTTTTAGCATTTAATAAAGTCCTCTCAGCATAGCATCTAGCTAGGCTCCCCTCCCCCGGTCGGAGGATTACCTCTGAATATATATCTGAGCACTGCCACTTCTTCAAATAGCCCCCCCTCCCCACCTCCCAGCCCCACTCACTCCTCCATTTGCTGTCCTGATTTCAATTTCTACAGAGGAAACGCAAGGACTGTTTAACAACCTACGAATGACGCATGCACAACACTGACCAACACACGGATACACAGCCTGACTAGACTGGTGTGAAAGCAATTTCAGGAACAACACAAAAAAGATGGGAGAGGTTCAAGAACCCAATACCGTTGTGTCTGCATATCTCAGTACCTTTCAAAGAAGATCCGTATCTCAAGATGCAAAAAAGTGAAGATGCTTTTAAAAACACAAGGCTATGGGGAAAGAGAGCACTGGCTGGCCTCCCCTGCGTCCTGCTGAACTCTACTGTCACCTTTATTTTTTTAATATTGACACCTTTGTTCAAAATAGTCACTGCAAAGATGGCAGCCGCTGAGGGATGTCAAAGATATTTGATTCCCTCTAGTATTTCTTCTAACCAGTTACATTTTACAGTGTACAACACATGCAGTGATGATACAGCAAGCAGGACCAGTAGGCAATGGGTGCACGACCGTCCTCAACCCACTCCACATCCAGAGAGCTGAACGGCCTTATAATTTAAGCCATTCCAAATTCCATATATAGAATCTCTCTACTGGCCTTTGTCACTGAGAAAGGCTGGGCCCAAGCAGCAAGCTATGTGCAAGCCAGAATATAAATGCTTGAGAACATTCCCAGAATAATTGTCCTAGGGTCACTTCTCCCTTTTTGGCATTTGTCCTTCACATTTTACAACATGTGTGCTGAACAAAACATCCTTAAAACACATAGAGCCTGGCTATTACAAACTATACAAAGCAGCTCAAAGAGGGTAACTCAATGAATATTTTTACCGCTTGGCATTATTATTATTTTTACAAAACATCACAACACAAGCAGTGTGAAAATAAAGACAAAAAGAATAGTCCACTGTGTGCCAAAATGTGCACTTGATGATTAGATACAGGGATTAAGGAGCCCTGTGGCGCAGTGGTTAATTGCCTGTACTGCAGGTAAAACTATGCTCGACCTGGGGTTCAATCTCAGGTAGCCGGCTAATGGATGACTCAGCCTTCCATCCTTCTGAGGTCGGTAAAATGAGTACCCAGTTCACAGGGGGGGGGGTGTAGCCTGCATACTGTAATTTTAAAAAACTGTAAATCACCTAAAGACTACTTGAAATGATATGGGGTGGTATATAAGCAGAACACATTGTCAGTGTTTGCAAAGCTTCAGTACCGGATCTATTTGCTGACTTATAAATTCCTTGTCTTATTGGAATTCAGTTATCATGCTGCAGTGAAAGGTGTGGAAAGGGGAAAGATCAGAGCCTGAAAGCAAAAACAATCCTGAAAACAAATCATATGATAAAAAAAACTAGGACCTGTGCATTTAGCTGGATAACTGATGCTATATGGCACCTGGCTGCGGGGTCAGAGCTTGGGAGCTACTGGAGCTTCTTCCTAGGAGAAGAGCCAGCCTGTGTAGCCTTGGGTGATCTGCATAGTCCCAAAATGAACCCAGAAGAAGGAAATGGTAAATTAGTTCTGTGTATTCTCTACCTAGAAAACCGTGAATAAAGTTGCCAGAGCTTTTAAAATTAGATCCCTGGAAACCTGTGGGGTTAGATTAATTAACACAGTAAAGTATCCAACAAACTCCTGTTTATTATTGTTCACAGCATACTTTTAGAGCAGAGAGGTACCATAGTGATTTTTCCAGGGCTTACCTTTGTTCTATTAAAAAATTAAACAAATAATAGTTGCTTCTGGATGTTAAAATTTGCCAAGAGCAGAAAATGCCAGTGTTTATTTTTGTTCTGTCATTCTGCCATCTTGATTTCTCCAAACCAATTTCTGAAGCAATCTTCAGTTACCTAGATTTGTCCTACTACAGCATTACCAGGATAGGAACTCAGGCTCTAATTCCAGATCCACTCAAATCCGACTTCAGATGTAAACTGGGTCCTTCAGAGGCTCTACTGTATTAGTAATGTAGCCAATGAGGTTAATCTGAGGAGTGATTAACCTATAACGGCCCAGAGGAATGCTTGCATTAAGGGGGTGGTGTATAAATCAAATAAGGCTAGCTGGATGGTTTAGCTCTGTGGGTGTGGAGTCAGAAATTGGGAGTTTGATTTCCCACTGGGCATGCTGAGAGTAAAGTCAGCAGGTGTGGCCTTGAGCCAGCTGCACTAGGAATTGTTAAACCACTTCTGAGCATTCCCTCCTCTGGAAAACCCTGAAGAATTGCTATAGGTCAAAACTGACTTGATGACACACAATGATGATTATATAAATCAAATAAATCATATGAAACCATTAAAACTAAGCAATTCTATTGCCCATGCCAAAGGCAGTTTAAAAATTATACCTTGGAAACAACAGAACACCTTGCACAAAGTGCTCAATTTTATTCACTGGTGACTACGATGAGCCCACACAATTCTTACATTTTCTCTTTTTAATATGGCAGAATTTAGGTTTTGTTGTATTTAATGTAACAACTGCTCATACACATTATAACTCTCTGATTTTTTCTCCAGTTTCTGTCATACAAACTGGCAAATAGTTCATCATCAGCACTATTTGTCCCAAATGTAAACAGGATTTGCCACATTAACGATCAGTCCATGGTGTGCAGTAGCAGGGGAAAGTTTATTTGGTGTTCATAACAAATGATTCCATCTACCTGCCACTGAATGAGAAAATCAAGTAAAGAATTATGGTATGAATCAACCCTTAATCGCAAAATGCAGCTCTCCATAGTCACCTTATTTTCTCAGATAATGTATAATTAATTACACACTGGGATAATTCCACAGAATTGTAGAACTGGAAGAGACCCCCACAAGTCATATTGTCCATTTACATAAGAACAGCCTTGCTGGAACAGGCCACAGCCCATCCAGTTCAGCATCCTGTCTCACACAGTGGCTCACCATTTGCTTCAGGGCACTCCCAAGCAGATCTCTTCACCTGCTTACGATTCCCCACAAATGGCACTGAGAGATATTCTAACTATCTCTCCAACCCAGAGATTTAAATGCAAGTAAACTGCACCACAAATATTTTGTTGTTGTTGAACCCTTAGGTATAAATAAAATAAGGTACAGTATTTCTGCATGGACACTGGTGCACCTTGAAACGTCTCATGTCATTTTTATACTGTTACAATGGCTATTGTGACATGAAAACCCAAATGCTTTAAAACTCTTGTTTCTGGTATGGGAACTTGCATCTATGGAAACCAGCATTATCAACAAGTGACACCTTCGTGGAAGAATTAAGGCGACCACAACCTATTGGGCTTCTAAAGGGTTGTGAAACAAGGCCTTTTATGGTATCTGAAGTTACAACAGTTTGTACTCAGTAAAAACGTTCAAAATAAGGCACTGTCCTTGAAATAAGAAACATTTTTAAAGAGCGGTCCTCTCTATGCTTCCAGTTACCACCACTAGCTACCGTTTTCACAGCAAATTACTACTGGCATACAACGATGTGCATCTTTACTAGCTTTGATGGGTTTTTCGTCATGGAGCCCAATTCGGATAACGAAAACCAGACATGAACATGTGCATCCATTCAAACGCCGTCTCAAGGCAAGCGCGAACCTATGACCCACACAAAGGTAAGGCAGGAAATCAGAGCCTTTTTCGTTCATCCAAGCCATCTCCACCCAAGCTTTCAAAATCCGCCAGCGCCTACTGTCACCCAGGAACTCTTCGGAAAAAAAACATCCACACGGTAAACAACGTTTCGTGAACCGCTCCGCCTGGCTTGGCCCCTTTGCATCGCTATTGTTCGTACAGTCGTATATTCGCCCTGGAGGAAGCCGCTTCACGTTCCCGCTACCAACCCTATTCCAAGAACTCCAGCTGCGCTTAATCCATTGAGGGATCTCCATTACCGAACTGGCTAGAAAGGAGACGGGCAACGTTACCTCCTTTTCAGCTCCGCCGCCTTTCTGGTGGGGATGCAATTTTTTTTTCCGCTCAGGCTTCTTGCTTCATTTCCTGCACGAAACCAAGTCTTTTTCTCAGCCTTCCCAAAGCCGCCCCTTAGCAGACGCCGAGAGCCTGGCTTTTGTGGCCTCTGCCGCCCTCGTACCCACCGGGAAAAGCTTGCGGGCACAAAAAGAGAGGGCGCAGCCGAGGAAACAAGAGCCGCCGGGATGCCGCCGATCCAGGTAGAGCCGGCGTAGCGAGAGGGGAAAGGGAGGTCCGCCTCCTCTCCCAAGCTCTCGAGCCGAGGCTGACGGGAAAGCACGGAGGCAAAGCGACGCGGAAGTGGGCGATCATCACGGCACTGGCGGGCGGGTGCTCGCTCCGGAACTGGGCTCCGGCTCGCGGCCCGTCTTGCGCGACGACGGGGGGTGGGGGGGATGCGAAATAAAATGAAATAAAACACGACTTTTTTGGGGGGGGAGGGGATCCAGGAGGTAATCGGGTTTCTGAAACCCTCCGCACAGAAAGCAACGGTTTCATTTCTGCATCTCGTTTTTATCCCTTAGTCAGTGACAAAATTGCCTTGTTTGAATGCTGTTCTCCAAAAACAGTTTACACACTCATAGATTAACTCATAAGGAGTAACTACAGTGTCATGGATTTTGATTTGACATCCAGAAGCTCTGCAAAAAACGTTTGATTTATCTCCATTTTATTTATTTATTCATTTATTTATTGTGCATGAATACATACATACATACATACATACATACATACATACATACATACATA
>JAHTLZ010000016.1:77603880-77654221 GCA_023846285.1 Phrynocephalus versicolor
ATACATACATACATACATACATACATACATACATACATACATACATACATACATACATACATACATACACCACCTTTTTCCTAATGGCTCCAAGGTGGCCTACTACAGTATTTTAAAAAATCAAAGTTAAAAGCTAAATACAAAATTATTACAATATTAAAGAAGCATTAGACAGCTATCATATTAAACACTCAAAAATAAGGACATTTCTTTGTTCACAAGTTAAAAAAAACAAAATAAAATAAGATGTTAAAATTATATTCCTGGTCAGCCTGTCATTTAAAATAGAGCACCCTGGGGTGGTGGTGGTTATAATTTAATTATGCAGGCTACACATTCACCCCCCTCCCTGCTGTGTCCTCATTTTATCAATCATGAACTGGTTACCTGGGATTGAACTCTGGGCTGTGAATACAGTTTTGGCTGCAGTACAGCAGTAGAAGAAGAGATGGCAAGAGTACACAGAGGAATTACAGTATATCAGAAAGATCTGGATGTCCCTGATAGCCAAGAAAGTGTAGTTGCTGAACTCAAGCCAGGCATTCTGGAACCTGACCTGGCTGAAATGGGTGCATGTCAGAATTTCCTCATTTGAAGGCACTGTGTTCAGAACTAAGGCCTATTGAGCAGAGTAAGACCTACTCAGATTTCAGTCTTATTATTACTTGGAAAGCATTGCAAACAATAAGGCCAGCAGAGGTGATGGCATTCCAGTTGAACTACGTACAGTATTTAAAATATTAAGAGGCTGCTGTAAAGGTGCTGTATGCCAGCAAATTTGGAAAACTCAGCAGTGGCCAGAGGACTGGAAAAGATCAGCCTACATCCCAATCACAAAGAGGGGCAACGCCAAAGAATGCTCCAAGTGTCCTACAACAGCACTCATTTCACTTATATGTAGAGTACTCAGAAGGTGTTCAGGATTCTTTTCATCTGGGGGCACCCTGGGACTGTGTGCAGCTTGTTTAAGACTACACCCTTCCATGTCAGTGATGAGCGAAAATGCATTATAGCAATTTACATAAAGCATGGTATGGTAAAATTAGTCTGTGAACCTGACCTGGCTGAAATGTGTGCATGTCAGAATTTCCTCATTTGAAGGCACTGTGTTCAGAACTAAGGCCTATTGAGCAGAGTAAGACCTACTCAGATTTCAGTCTTATTATTACTTGGAAATTAATTGCCTTTGTTAGACTACCTCTATGTTATCTACAAATGCAGCTCCATGGTCATCACTTCATAGCTGTACCAGGTAGTAACTTGCATATATGAATGAGTAGTCAGTCATAGAGGAAACACCACAGATAAAAGTGTTCTTCCATGTTGAAACACCTCAATATTCCATTATCAGTCACCAGCTATAATAAAAAACACCCAAGTACTGAGAAACCCAAGTTATTTACATTAATGTGTAGGTTTTAGGAATAACAGAGCATGTATGTAATTCCACATGATATCAGGGTGTAAACATGCAGTGGGCCTTGCACCTTCTTTGCTTGGCAGGATGAAAAACATCCTTGCTGCAGTCATATTGTAGAAGGATGTGCTTGCCACATGGTAAATATGCTTGAGATTGACACCTAAACCCTACAACCTTTAAAAGGATGTAGCATATTTGTGTGCAAGACTACTGCCCTGAATAACCATTTTTAATTTATTCTTTTTAATCCAGATCAGTTGCTAACAAGGCTAACAAAACTGCTATATCTAATAAAGAAAATTCCAGTTCCGTTTATTTGGCTGGAGAAGTGTGAAGAAATGAGATGAATTAGGGGAAGGAGCTGGTCTGACAGATAACAAGGTCCTAAACCATTTAGGACTTTATATGTCAATGTTAGTACCTTGAAGTCAATGCAGTGACGAACCGGCAGCCAGTGCAGCATGGCCGGTGTAGAGGAAATATATTGGTGTCTTCTCAACCCCCTTATTAATCTGGCTGCTGACTTCTGTATTAGCTGGAGCCTCCGCATAAACCTCCAAGGCAGCCCCATATAAAGAGCATTACAGTAGTCTAATCTTGAGACTATGAGTGCATGGACCAATGTGATGAAGGCCCCAGAGCCTAGGAAGGCACACAGCTGAGCAATCTGCCAAAGGTGGTAGTGGGCAGAGTGGATTACAATTGTCACCTGGGCTTCCAAGGTGAGTGCCTGGTCCAATATTACACACAGGCTGTGCATCCGATCCTGTGTAGTGAGAGTCACCCCCCCCCCCAAAAAAAGAGAGGGACTTTCCCAAGCCACCAACAGCTGGCGCCCCCACCCGGAAGACTTCTGTCTTGTCCGGGTTCAGCCTCAGTCTATTTGCCCTCATCCACCCCAGCATGACATCCAGGCAGCACTCCAGGGATGAAACGGCATCCACTGCAGATGGAAAGCATACTGATGATGACACAAAAACCCATACCTAACGACCTCCCCTAGTGACCTCATATAGATATTGAAAGCATGGGGGGATGACCAACCCGTGTGGCACCCTGCAATTGAGGGAACAAGGGGTAGAGGTCCTCTCCTCCAGTTGTACTCTCTGGGGGCAGTCGTCCAAGAAGGAATGAAACCACTGCAAAGCAGTAGAGTGGTACCACGACTTATGAATGTAATCTGTTCCGAATACATGCTCTTAAGTTGAACTACTCTTAAGTCGGGGTACTTACCTAAAAAAAATTGAAAAAAATAAGTTTAAAAATTGAAAAATTAAAAAAATGTATTTGTAAGTCAAGCAGACCATATCTAAAATTTGTAAGGCGGCAGTTAAAATGCCAACAGATGTTCCGCTCTTAAGTCGAATTGCTCTTAAGTTGAGCTGCTCTTAAGTCGGGGTACCACTGTACTTCCAATCCCCATTTCCGAAAGCCTCCCCAGGAGGATACTGCGGTTGATGTCATCAAAGGTCGCTAAAAGGCTGAGGACTAACAAGGACGATTTACCCTGGTCAGTCTCCCCCAAAAGGTTGTCTTGCAGGGCGACCAATGTGGATTCTGTACCATGGTGCAGCCTGAACTGAGACTGGAATTGGTTGAGAGCATTAGTTTCATCCAGGAGCCCCTGGAGCTGGTCCTCCACCACCCTCTTGACTACCTTGCTGATGAAAGGAATATTGGCGACAGGCCTATAATTGCCAATTCGGTCCACCACCAAATTATTTTCTTCTGAATGGGTTTAATGACTATCTCCTTGAGGGGAGGGGGAACCCTGTCCTCTTGGAGAGACCCATTAATCCAATGGTTCTCAACCTGTGGGTCCCCAGATGTTACTGGACTGCAACTCCCAGAAATCCTGGCCAGCTCAGCTAATGATGAAGGCTTCTGGAAGATGCAGTCCAGGAACATCTGGGCACCCACCAGCCTGGCTGTTTCTATTAGCGAGGCCAAGCAAGGGTCAAGGGTGGAGATGGTGGGGCGACAGGGATCAAGGGCCCTGCCCACTACAGTTTGAAAAGTGATCAGGGTAACCAGGCAAGGCGATGATGCACTGGAGGTCTCTGCTGGATCTATTGATCAGAGGTCTAGGTCTGGAAGGATGGCTGGCCTCCACTTTTGATTTGAAAACAAGTGTAACTGACAAACGTAATGACTCACAGCATCAAAATAGCACTGAAGTATCTGATGAAAGCAGATGTATAAGTCAACGATAAACCATACATTTACTGGTATTTTTGTTTTGCAATAATCCATTGGACATTGAAAGAAATATAGGATGGCTATATATAGGGGCTCGGGCTGCAGTCCAGGAGAGAGGACGAAGATGGGTGCCCTTCCTGCACTGGGGCAGGCCTCCCTGGGGGGAGCAGCGTCCCCGGAGCTTCTCTGCCGCCGCCCCCCCCCCATTCCATCGGCCTGAAGCGTTTACTTCGCCGCCGCCGCCCCGTTGCCCGGGGCCACCCGCGCAGAAAGGGCCTCCTTTGTCCCGAAGGGGCCAACTTCCCACCCGCCTCGGTGGAAAGAGAGAGAGGCAGGCAGGCAGGAGCGCCTCTCCGCTCGAGCCCTCCCTCCCGGCCTTCGTCAGAGAGGCCAACGGCAGCCGCTTCGCCTTCCTCCTCCTCCTCTTCCCGATGGGCGGAGCGGGCCACGAAGGCAGGAAGCAGCCATGGCGGAATGGGGCCGAGGTGAGGAGATTCCCCACCCGACACCCCCTAAAAACAGTGGGGTTGGGCGTTGGGAAGGAGGAGACGCGGCGGGCACCGGCGCCGATGCCGCCGCCTTCGTGGGTTTTGCTGCCTGGTTTCAGGTTTTCCTTCTTGCGGGTCGTGGGAAGGGCAGCCAAGAGAGGCGAAAGTGGGGGGGTTGGCGACTTTTTTCTTCTCGGCATAAAATCGCTTCCTTGTTCCTCTTTTTTTTTTTTTTTTTGTCCGGGGCTTTCTCTGCCTCATCCTGGCGGTCCAAAATAAACCCCAAGACGAAATAATAATGCCAAGTGGCGCGGTTTCCCCGCCCTAAGGGTAGTTTTGTGGGGGGGGGGGTCGGGAGAAAGGGGGGGAACACCTTCCTCTGTCGGATTCCTGCCTGCCAGGCGCCAAAGGGAAAGGGGGAGCTGGATGGGGTCCTTGCGCTGCTGGGGTGCCAAGTCTCCCATTTCGGCCCCCACCTGACCCCCAGCATCCTCACCCCCCCCCCCTTCCACACCTTGGCTTAGGAGTGCAGTGTTCCCTCAGACAACATGAGAGGGACGGAGCCGACACCACTATGGATGAAGCTGAATTGGTTTTCATCGCATGGCTTCCTACAGTGGTCGTGGGGACCTCCTCAGTTTCCCAGGGCAATTGATGGGGAAGGGTCCACCCAGTAGGACTATGGAAAATTGGCTGGGAACAAGATCAAGGGATGTTCTTCAGAGTGACCCTCTAACTATATTTGTTTTAACAGGGCAGATACAATGTGAGCTGTTCTTATGAGACTCTTGTGGTCTTTGTTTCAGGTCAGAGTACAAATGCTGTGGATGATATGTTAGATACCGAAAATAAGCTCATGGCAGAAAAGCTAGCCACCAAAGTCACCCGGCTAAAATCGGTTTGTATATGGCTTAGACTAATTGTGTATTGTACAATTGCTTTGTGGAGTCCTGTAGCATAACAGTATGGGATATTTTTTTATTATTCATTTACTGATATTGGAGAAGTAAGAAGATAATAATGACCCTTCTGTTTGCAGTTAATTTAATAGTCCTTCTCTTTTGAATAGCTTGCACTGGACATTGACAAAGATGCTGAGGATCAAAATCACTATTTGGATGGCATGGTAAGCAACAACTGCTATTCCATATAGAAGTGCAGTTACAGCTCAGTTATTTTATATGTTGCAGAAGACTTTGTGCTTCAATATTAGTGGGGAATTAGATTCCTAGAGAATTCTAGGAATTAGAGGGCGTGGTGGCTCAGCGGACTAAGGCTTCCGAAAACTGCCGGCTGCGAAGTTGGCAACTCGGCAGTTCAAATCCCGGGTGCCACGCAACAGAGCGAGCTCCCACTGATAACCCCAGCTCCTGCCAACGTAGCAGTTCAAAAGCATGTAAATGCAAGTAGATAAATAGGTACCCCCGTAAAAAGCGGGAAGGTAAAACAGTGTTTCCTTGCAGCCATACCAGCCACATGCCATGGACTTGCACAACATTGGCTCTTCGGCTTGAATATGGAGATGAGCACCGCCCCTAGAATCGGACATGACTAGCATGCATGTGCAGGGGGGAACCTTTAACTTTACCTAGATTCCTAGTTACTAATGTTACTTATTCTTTATATGTCAGTTGCAAACTTATACTATAGGTTGCTGTGTCATATATACTTTTGCCTTTGTGCATGGCACATGCAGTAATGATTAAGAACAATGGCTTTTGCTTTATTCTTCTGTGTATGTATATTCTAGGACAGTATTGGTGAACCTATGGCATGGGTGCCAAAGGTGGTACTCGGAGCCCTTTCTGTGGGCACCTGACATCGCCCCTTCACAGCCACCTGTATTTAGGATAAATTGCTGTATTGGCACTTTGTGAAAAAATAGTGGGTTTTGAATTGCAGTTTGGGCACTCAGTCTCTAAAAGATTCGCCATCACTGTTCTAGGAGTTTGAAGCCAACCACGGCTTCCGACCTCGTGAGCCATATAGCAAAATACATGCATGTGCTATTGCTGCATGCGATGATTTCTATATTCAATCTACGTCCATAGTGTTTTGTTCTGAAATCTAGAAAACGGGGGCATATAACTTTCACCCTTCACTGCATTATTGTGAAGATAAGCAAGATTAAAGTGTAGATAATAAACATTACTATATTGTTGTTAACAATGTTAAATTATGAATTTTACACCTGCGTATATTCTGGAATATATGTGCATGTGCCTGTTTTTATAAGTGTTACCCTTCAGATATTTAACGGCAGAGGTGTCCAATTTGTGGCCCACATGCTGCATGTGGCCCAGGATAGCTATACATGCGGCCCAACATAAAATCATAAACCTACTTAAAACACTATGAAAAATTTTTTGAACCTTGATTGCACAGTTCTCAAGCATGAACGTTGTAGACAACTATTGCCAAGAATGATGCGCATTAAGAGTAAAATTAAAACCAAAATATCAGATAAGCACCTTGAGAACTCACTGAGAATAGCAACTATTTCTATTGAACCAGATATTGATGTAATAGCTTCTCAAACACAATGTCAAATATCCCATAGTTTTATGTTGCCTTCTTTTCTAATAAAAATATCAAAATTCAATGACATTTTATTACTTAAATATGTTTATATTCTATTTTAGTGATTGCAAACTTAGGGCCTACTCAACTATTTTAAAAGATACTCTGGATGGGGATTATTATGTGAGGACATTTTTGTTTATCTGTGGTGGCACAATCACAAATATGCAAATACCTTTTTATTTTTTTATTTTTGCTCATCAGGTTTTATTAGCGATTGTGTATTTCTTCTTCCAAAATGACCCAAAGAAGCCAAATGGTTGGACACCCCTAAAGTAGTACTGTATGTTTCAACAAGCAATGGCCTAAGTCCTGTTACTTACATTTGCAGGCGTAAGTCAAATGGTGTAGATGGCAACTTAGGAAGTCATGTGAGTTGATGCACAATGAGGAAAGGAAGTATTGGCTTCTTAACTAGCTGTAATTTGCCACTATCAACTATGTGGCTTGTGTTATGCTGCTATATGTAAGTAGTAAGATTCTGGTCAAAGTTTTTTACATAACTTATTTTACCTTCTCTTTGCCTTAGGACACTGATTTCATGAGTGTAACAGGTCTTCTGTCAGGGAGCGTGAAACGTTTCTCTACTATGACCCGTTCAGGAAGGGACAATCGGAGGCTGCTTTGTTACGTCTCTGCTGGACTGGTTGTTGCCTTCTTCATCCTCTATTATTTGGTGACAAGAGCACGGACCTGAGAATCATTACTAATATTTGTGCTGAATGCTGGCTGAAGGAAAAGAACCTGATAATGGAGCGAATGGGCTCTGGAAGGTTTCCAGCTGTGTACCCTGGGAAGGAATGGTCAAATTGCATAATCCAGAGGTTCCTCTGTGTACTCCAGTGTTCTAGGTTCTTTCTTTCCATTAAAAAAGACATCATTCATTCTGCCATTCCCTCTCTGAAAGCTTAAATACAGCACAATTAATTTCCTTGTTGGAATGAAGCCTTTGTAAATTGCATTCCTCTCTCTGCTGAGCAGGAGGGGAAGCCCGCTATTTATACCATCTTCTGAAGTGTTATGGTTCAGCAAGGAGATCCTGACACCAATATCAAAGGAAAGATGTTCCAGTATACAAGTAAAAGGAAGCAAATGTTGCCTGCCAGAGTATATTAGCAAAATGCATGCATCTCCTGAGATCCAGTCTATTATATGGACATTTTTTTCTAAGCAAAATTGCTAATTTTATCTCTACTTCTGGGAACACCAGCAACTCAATAATATGCTAACAGTCCTTTCTGCTTGTTCTCAAGGACTTGATTAATGGAACCGTGGTATGCTTAGAATATTCTAATAGAAGGAAGAATGAGAATGTGCACAGTTCAAACAATATTTTCTGTATTTTCTTTCCTAATCCAATCAGCCTGTGACTAGGATTTATGTTTCTTCTTGCTTATGGCAACCCTTGTCAGATGTTAAAAGTATCTTCATGTTAAAAGTTTGTGCAAAACTTTCTGCTAAGTGTATTTCATAGACCCTTTTATTCAGTTTAATATTGCAATCTTATGCATACTTTCCTGTAAATAAGTTCCATTGGAGTAAATGAAACTTATCTCTTGAGTAGCCATGCATATTATTGTCCTCTAATTCTTCTGTAATTGGCTGCTCATGCTAACTATTTTCCCCTGGAATATACAGTACATTTTTCTATAGTACTCCTCCGGTTTATTTATTTATTTTTCAAAGTTCAGTTGTGGCACCTGGAGTGCCAAGGAAGCATTGACGGCACAGATCTGCCATGTATACCTAACAGTGAAATTGAATGTGTGCCTATTCGGAAGTCAGTCCAGTCAAGTTCAGTTGTACTTCTGGACAATTGTCTGCTTCAGTTTTCCATCAGCTGTTCCACTGTGAAAAGTGAAATATAAGGTGAAAAGTTTCTAATCTTGATCCATTGTGACTATGGGTCCAATGACGATTTTTGTATTTAGCAATCTGGCTCTGGAGGTGGTGATTGTATTCTGCCTTGGGTAACTCCTTTTATTTTTCAATTACTCCATTATATTGTTCCACGGCAATTATATCTTCATCTTGGTTTTTTTTAACTTAAAAAGAGGAATAAAAATATTTTCAACATTTTACTTGATGTCTCAACAATACATTTTGCAATAAAGTAGATAGTTTCTAAACCCTTTCTCATTTGGTTGGAGACTATTATATTAAAAACCAAGTATTTGCTTGGATGTGTGCAAGTGGATTAAGCAAAGCAATGGAAGCTGCTTGTAAATCAGCTGTTTACAATGTCAGATAACTTCCAACCGTTTCCTTAGAATAAAACAGGTTACAAAACAGGCAACTCATACTTTTAAAATGATGATGAAGATGACGGCGACTATAATAATAGTGTGCCATCAAGTCAGTTCTGACATATGGGAACCCTTTTCAGAGTTTTCGAGGTAGAGGAATACACTGAAGCAGTTCACCATTCTCTTTTTATGGGAGCAGCTGTGGGACTGTGTAGGGTGCCCATGGCTACTTAGGCTGGCTCTTCTAGGCCAGTGTTGGCGAACCTATGGCACGGGTGCCAAGGCACTTGGAGCCCCCAACAGGGCCCCTTCACAGCCACCTGTATTCAAGTTAAATTGCTGTATCAGCACTTTGCAAAAAAAAAAAAAATAGTGGGTTCTGAATCGCAGTTTGGGCACTCGGTCTCTAAAAGGTTTACCATCACTGCCCTAGAGGGACATTGGGGAACTGAACTACCAATCTCTGGCTCTGCAACCAGGTACCTAAACCACAGAGCTTTCCTGCCAGTTTATTGGGTTTTTTTAAAAATCATTTATATAGAAATCCTGATGGAGATGGGGTTTGCACATCTTCATATGAAATCGGTTGGATGAAAGGCAGTTATATATATCACACCTATATGCTTTATGTGCAGCCTGTGCTTGAACATACATTGGTTAGGAGTGCAAAATATAACAGTTATAAACTAAAAATATGAATATCCTTTAAAATAAAGTGCTGTATTTTTTAAAAAAGTCAAAATGGAGTTATTTGGGGTCTACAGCTAATACCCCTCAAGGTTCAAAAGAAAACAAATAAAAATACCATCAGGCTTTGTTTGCATGATTGAACTATGGTGCAGAGTTAGACCTAATGACAGCTAGCAGCAGTATTAGGTCAAGTAGGTAGAAATACAGATCATAGAAGCAAAACTGGAAGAGATTTTTTTTCCACTGATTTGGTCTTAAAATCTACCCTGCCCAAACTGTATATCTCTCTGGAAGGAAGAATACAGCAGTCTGTCTTTCCTGAGTCTAATAGGTCTAATACCACTTTTTAAAAATGGAATAAATTGAAGCTTCTGGATGAGTGTGAGGATTTAAAATGAATCTGAGAAAAGCAATTCACACTTTTTGAAAAACAGTCTTGACTGCTGCTTTGTGTTTGGGTGAGAAGTTAACTAATGAAAAAAGGAGTCAGCTTCTGGGATTTTCCCTTCTGTCCCTTTATGAGTGGCAGTGAGCCCAAGAAGGTACAGTATCATGTAGCAGAACCATCTTGACTGTTGCCATTGGTGTTGTCCACATTCAGGCTGACTTTTGCTATGTAAAGCTTGACATCCCTTTTCTTGCTAGCAACACAGACACAATATTGTACAGGAATACTGGCCAATTTCCTGGCTTTTTGAATGGTGACTACAAAAGTACAACATCCCACATTCATAAATGGAGGGTTTTAAAAGAACTGAATAACACATAAAGAACGATCACAAAAAGTAAGTAAGAAAGAAATAATTGAGATCCTGGACAAACTACAGATGTGAGTGTCCCATAGAGTAGACTTGTTGAAGCAACATTGTCATTGAATTGATTGTCTATGAAGAATAAAAAATGAAGTTAGCCTGTGTCTCAGTGTCACTGCTGGCTGTTGCGACAGTCCAAGTTATTTTAGCTATTATGCTATTGGGGAGGTGGATGCCTTACTCAGCTGCATATACAGTTACATCTGACTACTGACTACTGTGAAAATATACAGTAAGTCTCTTTTTTGTTTTTAATTTTGGATCTATATATTGAAATTTGTTTAGTGTTCTTTCTAAAGGTGTTTTAAGTTTTATTGGATAATTACCACATGAAATAAATATTGATTTCCTGATTTATTTCACTTAAAACATACCAGTATATTAAACATATAAAAACAATAAAAGGAATATACAAATTACAAAATGAAAGAAAAAAAATAAATATCAAATCCCAACTTCTGAAGAACAAATGCTATTGTCTGTACACTAGTGTCAGAATTTAAATGTGTGTTCAAGGCACACCCAAGGCAAGTGTGCAGTGAATCCTCGCACATTCCTTCACGAGAGATTAGAAAACATCAGTCCTGAACAATTACCTGTTTCTGAATCCTTGAAATGATCTGCTGGTGGTGCATTCATGAAATAAGGGGTTTCAAGCTCAAGTGGTGAGTTTAGAAGCTATGAAAGCAGGCCACTTTAAAATATGGAGAAACATGATGTAGAAAAAGGGGCAGAATAATCAGTTTGATTTCTGTGCAAGGGACAACTTCAGTAGGCATCCACAATCACCGGGGTTGTATAATCGGAGTGCCTGATTCCAAAACTTAGAACTGGAGCACAAGATTTGACCAGTGATACCTAGAAACAGGAGGGAAAATATGTAAGGTAAAGTAGTTCTCTTTCATTATACTTCTGCTTCACTAATGCTACCATCTCTGCTTCTTTTTGCTGTTTTAAAAATGGGGAATTTTAAGTAGAATTAAATTCAGATTGTTTACAACTGCAGAGCTCAGCTGGGACAATTCTCCCAAGCAATAATACTGAGAGAAATAGATAAGAGGAACATGGATCCCAATGATAAAAAACCTATTTTTAAAGGGAAATGTGATTTTTTTTATTTCTCTAGGAAAACAATTAGGTCTAGCAAGCAGGTCAAAAAGGGGACTGAGCATGAACCATATATAATAGCTACAGTAATTTTCCCTATGTTGTTGCCACTGATGCAAAGGTATTCAAAAATGCTACCATGGAAAACACAGTCCAGAACGGTCCATTTACAAATAAATGTCCTGCTGTGTAACAGCAGGTGATTAGACTGCATTTTGGAGGGCCTACACATGAACGTTACTGATTTGCTCCGGGATTCAAAGCTTCCTGAAGGTTAGTAAACCAACAATGACTTAATTTCAGGACTTTGTTAAAAGGAAGGGATAAACATTCTGAAACTGAAATTTGTGTAACTAGTCTCGGGCACAATTGTTCGGAAAATAAAGTCTGTCATTAGATAATACAGAAAAAAATGGGAAATTGAAAGAATGGGTTCTCACCTTGCCCACAAAATAATCTAAAGGCCCAGGTGTTTTTTCTGCCCGTAGAGCCTTGCTTTGGGTGGCCATAGTATACTTGGGTGCCCTCTTCTTATAAACCTCTATAGGTGGCTTATGATATGCTGCAGGACCCGGGGTCTGTAAGAGAGTGAATCCGTAGAATTACCAGAAGTAAGTGATGCAGAGGCTGTATCTCAAAATTCCCATGATACTTGATCATTTAATTAGGTTGCACCAATGCACAGCCTACCTTATGAAGATCTTCATGAAAACATCCACGTTTACTCTTCCCTGTCATGGAGTATGAAGGGCTGGCCGTGGTGGCCACTGTGTGTGGTCCAAGCACCTCAGGAATCATGTACGTGTTAGGCCCTGGTAGAAGGAAGCACGGAATATACTGTATAATGTAACTGAAAAATGGAGAATCAGCTTCACATGTTGGTTTGGGTTGTGTCTCATCCTGATACATTATCCTCTGTTGTTGGTGCTGAGGCAACAGCAAGATGAACAGGAGGAGAGTTTGTTTTGTACCACAGACTATGCTTGTTGCACTAAGTTTCTTTTGTGGAAAGAAATTAGAAAAATAACTATTTTAGCCCCTTGTGAGAAACAGAAAAGTAAGGAGTTACATTCATAACACATGGTTATAACAAGACTGACAGTTTTGTAAAGATGGAACTTAAACTATAATTATCATTTATTAATTTATTTTCTAAGCTCCACAAAAAAAATCCTAAAGGATAAGAAGTCTTACCTGGTGTGCTATCCACCTTGGCACCATGAGTTCTGAATGCCATGGAATGCACAGGTGCAGATTTATAAATAATTTTTCGAGACTTCTCTGGAGAGTAGGAGGCTAGAGAAAAAAGAGGGCAGGAGTCACAGGCAGGTTACAGTCACAGTTAAATTGGCTTTAAATTGCCAGACCCTGAAGCCTTTATGATTCACCTGTCCCCTGCTTTTATATTTCCCCATCCAGAGTAAGAGAAAGGTAGCCTGTTTTCGAGGTACTTAATGGTCTAATAGAGACATTACTGTACTCCACCCTTATGTTTTGGTTTTGTGCACTCATCTCCTTACTTTCTCTTTCTGAATTACAGTAGGACCTCAGTATCTGCTGGAGATTGGTTCCAAGCCTTCCCATGGATAATGAAAACCGTGGATAAGAGAGAATGCCAAAATGTCCCCAAAACTGCTGTTTTGTGATTGTAATTTGTTTTACAGCTGCTGTTTTGCAACAGTAGCCAGCTGCTCTTTGTGATAGTAGCTTGCTTTGCGGCTGCTGAATTATTTATTTATTTTTCCTCTGCCAACCGTGGATAACTGAATCAGTGGATAATGAATCAGTGGATACAGGGTCCTACTAGATACTAAAGGCAACTTATAATTCTGCCAGATATATAGTCTATTCTACCTACAAACAGGAGTGGGGGTGAATGAATACCTGGAGCTGTAATGCAGAGGGGAAAACATTGTGAAGGAAGTTGGAAATGTTTTTGACTGTGTCAAAAGAAGGCTTTTGACACAGTCCCTCACCAAAGGGTGCTGAGATAATTGCACAGTCAGGGGATAAGACGGCAGGTCCTCTTATGGACTGAGAACTGGTTGAGATCCAGGAAACATGTTTGCAGATGACACAAAACTTTTCCATGTGGTAAAAACCAGAGAAGATTGTGAAGAGCTCCAGGAGGATCTCTCCAAACTGGGGGAATGGTCTGTGAAATGGCAAATGCGTTTCAATGTAGGAAAATGTAAAGTAATGCATACTGGGGCAAAAAATCAAAACTTTTTAAAGTGTTCTCTTCTGCACAATCAACTCATGGGCTCTGAGCTATCTGTGACAGATCAGGAAAGAGATCTTGGTGCGCTGGTGGGCAGCTCCATGAAGGTGTCTCCCCAATGTGTAAAGAAGGGCAATTCCATGCTAGGGATTATCACAAAGGGGACTGAAAATAAAACAGCCAACAATACAATACCATTGTACAAAACAATAGTAAGGCCACACCTGGTGTATTGTGTCACATGTACCTGAGGAAAAAAAGGCCTCAGGTACATGTGACCTGGCAGGGAATGTTGTGAGTGTCCATGAAGCGGTAAGCAAGGGGCAGCTGTTGCCCTGAATCTTAAATGTATTTATTATTTTGATGTAAGGTTGTGTATGGTTCTCCCAGTTTGATATGTGAATCAATCAAGGGATTCCAGATGTATCCTAATTCAGTGCAAAGGAATTTGTGGCCCAGCCACTTTGAGTTGCACGTCCAAATTCATTTGTAAGTTTGGAAAACCAAAACAGCTTTAACTTTAAAAAAAATCAGACACAGTCCCCGAAGAAGGGAAGAAACCTGACAAATTTTGAAGGATTTGCGTACTAGATACTTCTAAAGGTTGCTCTCTTGTGGCTAAAATCAATTCTGCATCTGCATGGTGGAACAGAAGATGATAGAGTTTAGTCGCTAAGTAAAGTGTGTGAGTTCCTTAAATTTAATTCAACAGTCCCACTGTGGATCATTCAGAATTCTGCATCTGAACTAGAGATGGGCACGAATCAAAAAATGGCTTGTCGTTTGTCGTTTAGGGGGTCCGTTTCGGTTCGTTTCCTTTTTTGTGAATTTTTGCAAAAATTCATTTTTGTTTTTGTTCGTTTCGTTACTGTTTCGTTACCATTTATTTCAATTTTTTGTGATTTTTTTTTAGCATTTTAAGCAGTTCAATGTATTGCCGTAACAAAAACGAAACGGACGACAAAATTTCTGGTGTTTCTGTTCGTTTCGTTTCATTTTAGAGACAAAATTTGTTTGTTGTTTCGTTGCGTAATGAAACAAAAAACAAAAACGGAAATGAAAAATTGTTCGTTTCGTGCCCATCTCTAATCTGAACTGTCCTATGAGGAAATCTATGTTGCTTGCATCTTGAGGAAAGAAGAGTACTCACCGGGACCTGGAGTAATCTCCACCCTCACTCTGGGTCGACCGGCCATTGTATATGCTGGAGCAGATTTTCTTCCTCTGTTGGACATAGAACTCTGTACAGGATAAGGACCTGGAGAGCACTCTTTGCTGAGCGGAGGTCGGGAACCATGCATACTGTAGGCGGGGGCTTTTCTTTTGGTTGGGATGTGTGAAACATAACCTGGGTGGGGTGGAGGAATGAACACATCCCATGCAAACAACATTAGCATAGTGTACACTGAGCCATATATTAAAAAAAAACAGCATTCATCATCTTCTCCTCAGGCCCAACTCTGTTTCCAAGATCTCAAATAGAAAGGTCTTTCTCAGTATGTGAAACCCTTTACCCAAAGAGGTAAGGGTTGGCTGTGGGGTTATCTATACTGGAAACATTTTGCTTTCTAGGGTGAAAGATGAGATTGGGAAGGGGATCCCATCCTATGTGCAAAAGGGATCAGAGGAGACATGCATAACAGATCTCTGAAGGCAACCGCCAGTTTATCAATTTTGTAGATCTGAAGTAGAAAAAATAGTGAGCCATACCCTTTCCGATTTCAGGTTCGAGATCATGTTTTTCAGTGCTTAAAGCAAGTGTAAGGCTCCTCTGGCCCTCCCAGTATGTTGGCCCCCATACTATTGCATGGCCAACAGTAAGGGTTTAAAGTAGTTTTGTAGCCCAAAACATCAGGAAAGCTGACCATTAGCCTACCCTATGTTAGAGCTCACTCTACTACAGAAACTACAGGCTGGTTATCCTTACGTCTATCCCAGGGAAGAGGGTGAAAAGCCTAATCCAAGAGAAAATCTCAAAACACATAGAAGAACAAACCTTGCTGAGGGAAAATCAGCATGGCTTCTGTAAGGGTAAGTCGTGCCTGACAAACCTTTTAGAATTCTTTGAAAAGGTCAACAGATGTGGATTTGGGTGAACCAGTGGATGTTGTCTATCTTGCTTTTCAGAAGGCTTTTGACATAGTCCCTCACCAAAGGCTGCTGATAAAATTGCACAGTCAGGGGATAAGAGGGCAGGTCCTCTTATGGATTGAGAACTGGTTGAGATCCAGGAAACAAAGAGTAGGTGTCAATGGGTAATTTACACAATGGAGAGAGGTGAAAAGCGGTGTGCCCCAGGGATTGGTCTTGGGAACGGTGCTTTTCAATCTGTTCATAAATGACTTGGAGACAGGGATAAGCAGTAAGGTGGCCAAGTTTGTTGATGAGATGAAACTTTTCCATGTGGTAAAAACCAAAGAAGATTGTGAAGAGCACCAGAAGGATCTCTCCAAACTGGGGGAATGGGCTGCGAAATGGCAAATGTGTTTCTATGTAGCAAAATGTAAAGTAATGCATATTGGGGCAAAAAAAAATATCTATCAACTCGTGGGCTCTGAGCTATCCATGATGGATCAGAAAACAGATCTTGGTGTGCTGGTGTATAAATCAATAAAGGTGTCTATCTAGTGTGTGGCAGCTGTAAAGAAGGCCAATTCCATGCTAAGGATGATCAGGGCCGGCGCTAGGGTTTTCTGCGCCATAGGCGGGGGGCAGGGGGTGGGCAGCGGCGGCGGCGGTGGCAGGGGGCAGGGGGCGAAGAGGGGGGCGGGGGCGGCAGCAGGGGCGGGGGGCGGCCGGCAGCAGCAGGGGGGCGGGCAGCGGCCGGCGACGGGTGGTGGGGGGACGGATGGCAGGGGCCGGCGGGGGGGCAGGGCAGCTGGCTGGCCAGCGCCCCCTGTCCATTTTGGCGCCCTAGGCAACTGCCTTGTTTGCCTTAATGGACGTGCCGGCCCTGAGGATGATCAAAAAGGGGACTGAAAATTAAACAGCCAACATTATAATGCCATTGTACAAAATGATAGTAAGGCCGCACCTGGAGTATTGTGCACAATTCTGGTCACCGCATCTCAAACAAGACATAGTGGAACTGGAAAAGGTGACAAAAGAGAGCGACTTAAATGATTACTGGGCTGGGGGACCTCCCTTATGAGGAAAGGCTACACAGCATTTGGGGCTCTTTAGACTGAAAAAAAAGGTGCCTGACGGGGGGATATGATTGAGACGTACAAAATTATGCAGGGCATGAGTCAAGTGGGTAGAGGGACGCTCTTCTCCCTCTCACAAAATACCAGAACTAGGGGACATCCACTCAAATTGAGGGTTGGGAGACTGAGAAAAGACCAAAGAAAATATTTTTTAACCCGCATGTTGTTAGTCTGTGGAACTCCCTGCCACAGGATGTGGTGATGGCATCTGGCCTGGATGCCTTCAAAAGGGGATTGGACAGATACCTGGATGAAAAGTTCATCACAGGTTACAAATCATGATGGAGATGTGTAATCTCTAGGCTTAAAATCAGGGTAGTTCAAAGGCCAGATGCAGGGGAGTGGTATCAGGAGACAGATATCTAGTCTCGTGCACTCCCAGACGCATCTGGTGGGGCGACTGTGAGATACAGGAAGCTGGACTAGATGGGCCTCTGGCCTGATCCAGCAGGGCTCTTCTTATGTTGTTATGTTTTAGCTTATACAGTAATATACTGGGGAGCTTTAACCTAGGGAATGATAATAGTATGGCGTAGGTAAACATATCAAGGGAGGCAAAGGAGCCTTCTTCTTGGTCTAATCATGTGTTAATTACACACAGGATATGGTCCCAAGGAAACCAGAGAGTGAGTTGTTCAATAAAACTGGTCTGCAATGAAGTTATCCCTTTGACACTTTCTATGTCCAGACAGGATTTTCCCTACAACACGGATCTGCTTCCTGTTCCTCCAGTGGAAATGAATATTGGAACTAGGGATGGGCATGAAATGGAAAAATTGTGTTTCATATCATTTCATTTGCCCCGTGATTCATGTAATTTTGTAGAAATGATTTTTTTTAAAAAAAAGTTATGTGAAATGAAACAGTAATGAACCAATTTGTTACTCTATAAAATGGGTCCCTGGGTCCTAGAGGAACCAAATTTGGCGGGTACCTTCCTTGGACTCTCCCCTTTAAGCCCTCCAAATTTGGAATTATTCAATTTCAAAGGGGGTGCCCCACAGAAAAAACATTTCTAATTGCAACGTTATGTGCTTGAAAATAGTGATCCCAAGCAACTGGCAGTGTGGAAATGACAGTGGAGCTTCCCTAAACTCTTGCCTTTAAGCACCCCCAATGGAAGGCAAACAACATAACTTGCTGTGGCTTTATGCTGCTAATTAAAGAGTCTCTGGATTTCTGGTCGTGTGACATTTTATCTAGTGGATTGGTTTGCGCCTGAAAATCCAAGCAGGGACTTGTTAATTGCCACCAAGAAGCTGCTGTGAGTTACACAGTCTGTCCTCTCCAGGAATAACTAACCTAGAGAAGTTTGGCCAATAAATTATATTAATACATTGGGAAAATTTGGCAGACAATGAGAGCAGAGCAGCACAAGAATGTTGGCATTGATTTCAATGGACATGCTGCAGGCGGTTGTCTTTTTCTCTCCCAAATTGAAGTGTTTCACCTGATTAAGAGAGCTGACAACAAACACATTGGATGAAACTCTACGTATTTTAAAATCATGTTTGGGTCTACTTTTAAAAAACAAACAACAGCTGTTTCTTTCTACTTCTTTACCTGTTGCTCCTTGTATGTAGTACTTTGGCCCGGGGCTTGTATATTGGGCCAGGATGGGGCCTCTTGGACGATGAGGCCTCCATGATCCCACCCATCTTCCATTACTCATGACAGATGCCTATCCTGGTGCCTAAGGAATGAAGAATGCAGCATTTGAAGCAGGATATTCTTCCTCTGTAGTCCAATGAAATCCTAGATCTTGCTTACAGCTACAGTGGTACCTCTTAAGACAAATGCCTCATAAGACAAAAGCCCATAGAACAAACAAAAAAAATTCCAGGAATAGGCATGCTTCGCATGACCAACAATTCCCTATGGCATGGTTCACAAGACGAAAACCGTTCTGCATGTACCCAGGAAAAAGAACCTAGTTATTTTTGTCTTTATTCTAGCCTCTGGAATGGATTAATCCATTCCCAATGCATTCCTATGGGAAATTGTGTTTTGAAAGACAACGTTTTCTTAAAACAAATTGACCCGTACAATGAATTAAATTTATTTTAAGAGGAACCACTGTACCATGTATGACATGGGCGAGCAGAGTCTGTGTCTTGCTCTTCATATAAAAGTGAGCAGGTGTCAAGATTGCAAATGATGCACAAGCCACAGTATTGAGGTTGTATAATACTGTAATACCTTATACAGTTTAGAAAGTTGTAGTCTATCTGTATGAGCAGCAGATGGCATTTACAGCTGTGGCAAATTACCAGATTGGTAGTGTAATTCCTCCATTAATTTATGGAGAATTTCATATCACTTTCATGTAGGTGCAAGATCAAATTAGTCAAAACAAAGCCTGCTTAACTCCCATGGTCGCTACTTATTAGCTTCATAGTTCACAAGGGTCATGGTTTTGCTACCCCAGCAAAACTGACAGAAATTTACATGTAAAATATTTGAATCACATATAGAACTCGTTAACTTACTGACTCAGAAAGCAATGTTGACAGGTGATGAGGCGATGAGTACTTGAGTCTAAATAACAGTCTTAGTGCGGTGATGCCCAGCCTTGGGTTGTCCTGTTGTTCTTGGACAGCAACTCCCAGAAATCCTGGCCAGCAGCTATTTATCCAGTTTGTGCTGGAATTAACACTTCCTAGTGTTCCTAGAGAGCTGTATTAGATTGTATAGTGCTCTTAGGGATATGTTCAGGCATTAGACCTTCTAACCTAACACAGGAGTAAACATGTGGATGCTTTTGGACTGTAAATCCCATCATCCCTCAGTATGTTAGCTGGGTTTGCCAGGACTGATGGGAAAGGCAATCTGACAGTCCCCTAGAAAGCAACACATTCTTCACTTCAGTGGTGACTGGTGCCCCTAATACTATGGACTAAAATGTCTTGGGACTTGAGCTATCCAAGGTGCTGAATCCTATCCCCACAATAGGTTTGACGGCACCCTTTAAACAGCTTATTTAAAGTTAAGGCTAAAAACTGGAGCAGATTGTCTGAGTTATGGTAATAGGAAGCATGTTAACAATAAAATAATTGTATACTTGTCCTCTTTCTTTTCTTGTCTCACTTCATCTGGATGCACGCTCATGCACACACCCTTGATGGTGGCAACAGAACAAAGTGGAAACATGTACAAAAAGTTGTGGAGACTTGCCTTGCAGGTAAGAGTCCTTCTAAGGGAGGCTTTTATCATGCAGTTGCCCGACCTCTTTCAAGGAATTTAGGAGTGGAGTCCAGAGTAGAGCTTAGAAATATTCCTTTTATGGTTACAGCCCCCAGATCAGTTCAGCTAGCATTGGAGATTTCTGGGAGGTGTGGTAAAATAAAGAAACTTTTCTGAGCCTTCATTCAAACGTTGGCATCTTATCTTTCTAACCCTCCATGTTTTCTGAATAACTAACTCCTTCTTGCTTCAGAATAAAATGTTGGGAGAAAGTAAAGACTTTCTTCCTTTGTTAGCACTAAATTGCCACTCGAAGCTAGAAAGAACGCATAGAAAAATCTAAATTATACCAAAGAGAACATAACAACATTTTAAACATTTCACTTAGAGACTGTAGGGCCCTCTCTGAAAAGCAGAGACCTACAAAGGGGGGAGGGGTAGATTTAAATGAATACTTGAAGCCAATACTTGATTAATGAGGAAGCATGGCACAAGTCCCTATGAAATATCCGAGGAGCTCTTCAAACTGTGGACACTGATACAGACTGCATTAGGACTTGAACAGAGCCAACCTAGTGATACTTTGAATACTGTTGACCTGTAGCTCCCATCATGCTTCGCTACTGGACTCAATGACAAGTGCAGAGGGGAATCCACTAACCTAGTTACAAATGGTGATGAAGAAGTAAGTTTCATTGAATTGACACACCCAAGTAAATAAATGCAAGATTGCAGGCTAAATTGTACTGTTTAGACAGTAAGGCAAGTGAACTGAGAGTTTCCTCAGCAAATGTACTTCAAGAACGAGGAGGAACCAAAAACATTTCCTGTTATTTCTTTGACTGGAATTAAGAAATTGAGAGAAACAGGTGGGATGGCAGCCCGGGATCCCTATAAAGAGAAGTAATAGCATTCAGAGCTGCTTAGGATTTATGAGAAGTACATAGGGCGAACTCGGTAAAACACAAGGTAGAGAATTGAGCTCTGGCATCAAAGGCATTATTACCGGTTTCTGCTGTATTTTCTTTCTCTGTTTGAAGGAGGGTAGATTCCCGAGAGAAACAGTGCACTTTAGATGCTCAGAAAAGTGTGAGAAAATTCACTAGGCTGTAACCTGCAAAAAGTTATCTGTGGTCCAGGAGACACGCAGGGCCTTGGCCTTCTGTATACAAGTGCAGGGGGAAATCCTGGTTCAGAATGTCTTCCCACAGGCTGTAGGCGCTGCCTTTCTCCCACTAACCCAAGTGGCAGAATTCTGTTGCTGTGTTCCGCTCTATGACATCCGGCCTCTGTGCAATCGCTAAGCACCATGAATTCTCATAGACAATCTACTTGTTAACATAAACAGTTCAACGACAATAAATATAAAACCTCATCAAGAAGAGATCATGCAGTGGTGTGTAGTTATACAAGATGTATCCTAAAACAGAATAGTAGGGGGGAAGGGGAGGGGGTGAAAGGATTTTGATTCCATGCTGTGGAATGGGATATATTGTGAGGCACCTTGAGAATGTCACACAGCCTAAACGAAGAAATGGCAAGCGAATAAATAAAATGAAACATCTTCAGTATTGTGTGAAGTTAGATAGAAAGTGCCTCGTGGCACGGTTGTTAAATAGCAGTACTGCAGTCAAGACTCTGCTCACAAACTTGAGTTTGTTCCTGGACTCTGGTAGCTGGCTTGAAGTTGACTCGGCCTTCTGTTCTTCCAAGGTCATTAAGCTGAGTACCCAGCAAGCTTGGGGGTTGGGAATGACAATGTGTAGCCTGCATAATTAAATTCTAAACTGCCCAAAGAATGCTTTTGATTGATTGAATGATTGATTGCCCATCTAGGTCCAAAGCAATACTCTGGGCAGCTATCAACAATTAAAATACTACAGCCCACTATGGAAGCACTATGGGGCGGTATATAAGAAGCACACATTACTTTGTTTAAGAACCATGTAACTTTTCTAGATAGTAGTACATCAGGCCTTCCAGATAAATCCTGTCATTCTTTGCATCAGCCAGGGTAGCTCAAGTTAGCAGGAAAGGAAAGCTAAAAGCATTGAAAAGGGCAGTGTCCAGAGCCTTGATGTATCTGAATATAGCACTTGAGCTTTATACTTATACTTTGGGGAGGAGGTTGTTATGACAGTCCTCTTTCCTTTGGCCCTTTCTCTGGCTCCTCCTCCTTTTCCAGCCACATCAACTGTTGGTCTGGTGTCAGATGGAAACCTCTGGGGGTCGTAGAAAGAGCTCCAAAGAGGAATGAGACCATATAGCATTGGTTCCCAACGGGGCGGTAACACCCCCCGGTGGGCAGTGGGAGGATGCTGAGGGGTGGTGAACTTGTTTTGGGCGGTAGGGGGTGGTGAGTATGTTTTGGGTGGTAGGGGGGAGGTGGGCATGTTTTGGTCTTATATTGTTTTCACCACCCGAAAGAGGTGAAAACAAAACAAAACAAAAATCCCAAAATGGCCGACGAGGCACTGCCATCTTTCCTTTGCCCATGTGCTCTGAGGCAGCCAATCCAAAAAGGCTGGTTTAGAGCAGGATGTTCAAATTAACCATACAGCCGCTATAGCTGAAAGAGCCACATCCAGCAGTGGCTCGGATCAGCAACATGGACAAGAAAAAATATCAAGGTGAGGTGGGACTCTCTTTGGGGGGGGGAAGGGACCCGGAGAGGGGAGCTTCTAGTGGCAGGTGTACATGAATAATAAGACCTACCCCCAAAATAAGACCTAATGTGGTTTTTCACCGCCCAAAAATATATGCCAGTGTCTTATTTTTGGGGAAACAGGACAGCCAGTTTTCTAATCTTGTCAGATATGCATAACAACAGTGAAATCCCCTTCGATGAAACACAAGTCTGCTGTCAACACCTTGAGTCTTTGCACAAGGACTTTTCTGGGTGTTTTAAAGATATTTTGTCCCTGGAAGTCCCTCAATGGGTCATGAACTCTTTTATGAATATTGAGACAGCAGAGGATCAGATGCAGGAGGAACTGGTTGAACTGTCAACTAATGACACTTTGAAAGCCAGCTTCCAGAATGGTGATTGTCTCACAGAATTTTGGCTTCAAAGTAACATCAGTTGCCTCAATCCAGGACTGTGGACTATCATCAATTTTTTCCCCTACCTTGTCGAGCGAGGATTCAGTGCTGTGACTAATCTAATTACAAAAAAGAGAAGTTGACGCCAAATCATGGAAAGAGGAGATAAGCACCTTCATCTCTCTAACAATATTGAACCGAACGTTCAGAAACTGGCTCTGAACCATCAAGTACAACTATCCCACTGACATAATCAAGTATGTTTCATTGATATTACTCTTTTGGTGTAATTATTTTTGCTTATCTTTAAAAAATTTTAAACATAAAAAACTTTCCAAAATAAAAAAGAAAAAGAAAAAAGAAAACAGCATTAAAAATAAATATACATATTTGCAGCCATTTTGAAATAAATGTACGAGTATTTACATAAAAGAGCATTTAAGCTTTTATTTATTTATTTATTTATTTATTTACTTTTGCATTAGTTATTTTAATTTTATTAAAAATAATTCAATTGCCTTCCAGGGCAAAAATATCTACTTAAATCAAACAAATTTGGTAATTACTTAATTTTTTTGCCTTTTATAATTCAGTAACCCCCCTTCCCCATACCCTAAAGTACAGGATTTTCACAAAGAGTAATTTTTTCCCGCTCAGTTGGGGGGGGGAGCTTTAAAAAGGTTGAGAATCACTGCTATATAGCATCTTTCCCTAGTTAATAGATCTTGCACCCTGACCACTACACTGTCAATGTATCCATTTTTAATCAAAACTCTGTATATTGTATACTGCATATTTTTTGAAATCAGAAAACATAGGCAGCAACTGTGCATCTAAGAAGTAACTAGGGGCACAGTAAACATTTAATTGCAGAAAATATTGGGATTCCAGAACTCAGAAATACACTGAAAGTTCATCCTACAGGGAAAACAGTATTGCCCTTTCAAACACACTTAATTTTGCTTTAACTCATCCGGCTCTGAGGTTTGGCAAGACAAATACATGAGAGTTACATTTCCCTATGCCCGTGTTAGAGAGTCTGCACATGCCCTCACATATCATTCTCTGACTTAATTTTCAAGACTCAGGATAGATGGCAAAGGTGGTGTGCTAGCAGTGTCACTGTGCAAAATCCTGATGGTCTCATTGCAATTCATGGTAGTTGTCTAGAATTTAAGAGCAGAAAGGAAGAGGGGAAGTATAAATGTCCCCCTCTCTCTAACTTTGGATTAAACCAGTGGATGTAAAACAGGTGAACTGCTCAATACATTAAATGTGAAGCCAAAACAATGTTTTTAATGAAACAACTGGAAGGATCGAATCTTATAAGAGGTTTGTGGTTTCATAAAGTGTGTGGAATATGCTCTAGAATACATGAAGATGATCCTTGATCTGGGAAGGCAGGGAACGAAAGAGTACATCATTCAATCAGTATATTTCAGAATCTGCTGTTGACTGCCAGCTTGTGATATGATCACAGTTTCCTTTGAGAATTCAGATTTGTCGAATGATTAGCACAAGAGCATTATTTCTCCCTGAAAAGAAATAGACAGTAGAAAATTCAGTGCAATGTGCAGGACCCCTCCTTATGTACTAAAACAGGTCACGTAACCAAGGCATTGGCAAGTTACTCCAGTATTCAGGTTATACCTTTAGCATTATTCTTACCTCCCTGAATATGCAGGGACCCGGAAAGGTATGTGTGCTTTCTCTCATAAATGGATGTCTACGCATCTGTAGTGCTATTTACAATACATGGCACTGACTCCCAGTGGAAAACTCCTGGATTGGTTTGTTTGTAATGGTTGACCCTGGGTTAGTTTTTATAACTGCAATGTGCAGCTTTATAGACTTAAATGTTGCAGAAGAAGGGCGATGTTGTGGAGCCATACATGACTTGACATACACAACCGGAGGTGTGGCTTACTAGGAGAACATATGTGTGCACGAATGAAAAAAGAAATCCATAACTGGCTCCTGATTAGGGCATAATGGCAGCCACCACGGCCCTTCCACTTGGCCTCCCCTTTCAATCACAGCTACCCAACAAAGTCAGTGCCCCCAGAGGCCATTGCAACTCTGCCTTGCGCTCATCCCTGCTGCTCATTTGCTTAAAAGGTGCGTCTGAAGAGCCAGGTGGGTCTAGCTGGGCTTGCAGGAGGGATTGCCTCTCCTCAGAGATCCTAAACCTGTGTCTCTGCCCATCCGAGTAAGCTTCATTAGGATAAAAGCGAGATCCTCCACCCCACCCTTATGGCTGCGTGCATAGGTCTACTCTAGATGCATGAACACTGGCAGGCCCTTAAGGCCTCCATCCACTCTGAAGCTTGACATGACTCTCATCTACTGTCTAGGCCAGTGGTTCTCAACCTGTGGGTCCCCAGATGTTCTTGGACTGCAAGTCCCAAAAGCTTCCACCACTCGCTGTGCTGGAAGGGGTTTCTGGGAGTTTCAGTCCAGGAATGTCTGGGGACCCACAGGTTGAGAACCACTGGTCTAGGCACTTGAGCCCATGGAAGCCCAAGGAATTCTACATTCTTTCATGATTTATGTTTGCGTATTGAGATAACATTTCTGAGGTAAATAATATCTGCATTAAATGCCACGAGAATCCATTAGTGGTAGCGCTCAACTGAAAAAGGAGGGGGTTGATTAAAACGAAAAGAACAGGAAAAACATAATTACCATCAGACTGAGCAGAGAGAGTTTTTCGACAAGTGACGTTGCGGCAATGCATTCATACATCTTAAATGCTGCGTTGAGGGCAACAGGATCGGTTGAGTACTTAGAAAGTTCGCTTTTAACTTCATCCCACCGCTTGAAAAGCCCCTTATTTATCAAGGTCCCCACAGCTGAGCACACAAATGAAACTGGACAGGATAAGAAAGGCAAATGACAGCAAGAACATATAAGAAAGATTTTTAAAGACAGAGGAATTTTACACATATTTTCATCCCAAAGCTTTGGTTTTTAAAATAAACAATGACAATAATAGCTGGAACAAAGGCATAGCTTAATTGTCTAGCACAGCTCCTGACCATCATGCACACATTGTATGTGGAATGTAGAACCTAAATGAAATAAAGCAAGAAATATTACTTTCCAGAACCCCTTCTATCTATCTATCTATCTATCTATCTATCTATCTATCTATCTATCTATCTATCTATCTATCTATCTATCTATCTATTTATAAATATTTGGAAAGTAATATTTCTTGCTTTATTTCATTTAGGTTCTACATTCCACATACAATGTGTGCATTATATATATATATAACCACCTCATTCTATTTGAAATAGGAAAAGGAGCCTGTGTGGTATAGTAGTTAGAGAGGTAAATTAGGTGTGGTTTATCCTGAGTTCAAATCCCTACTTGGCCTCTAGTGTCATTGGATGACTGGGAGTCACTCCTCTCTCAACCTGACTACCTCACAGAGCAGTTCTAAAGGAAGAAAATGAATATGTAGTGGGGAGGGAGGGGGGAGAGAAGACATTCACTTTGAAAACAACCCTGCCAGTTTGTTTGTTCAGAGCATTGGTGGGAAATATTTTTCTCTCTCTTCCTACATGTTATTTCATTAATATACTTTATTCTTTCAGGGAGAGGGCTTGATATTTGGATCAGATTTAGAAATCTATACTCTATCGTTGCAACTGCTCTGATAAAAAAAAAACTCCTTCATGGCAGCTTTAAAGAAAAACAAAAACTGTGCCACTTGAGTATCAAATCTCAAATATAGCTGGTGACTCCCATTTTGGAGCTGCTCTGAAGCTACTCTAAGTTTTAGGAGTTTAGTTTTGCAGGCGTTCTCTGAAGTGCTAAACCTGTTTGGGGTATTGAGATGGGCACCTTCAAAAACTTCTCAGAGTAGATTCACAGCGTCACCACTTCATAATTGGGGTCACCAGATGCTATTGATCTTGGATCTTCCACATAGCACAACCTATGGCTCACATTCCTGAAGGAAACTTTGATATATACTGTCCTGAAGGAAACTTTGATATAAACTCTCTTATGTCTTCTGATCATGTCTGCATTTACTCATAAGCCCAAGGTGTTCCCATTGTGTGGATACACTTAGACCCCCCAGCTTTAATCTTAAACAACCAGCATTCATGCTGTCACCACCTTTTTCTAAATACAATTGCATTGCTAGTCACCTCTCTTCTTTTGCCTGATCTCGGTTGCTTTGGAGTCTCTGCTCTTTTCCTCTGGTTTGTTGAAGAAGAATGTCCTTTGGTAGCTGAAATCAGGTGCACATCTTGACCCTTTCCTTTTTGAGTTGATGTTGAGTGTGTTTATAACACGACAGCAAGAGATCCTGTTCTCTTTTGCTGCTATACTCTGTCTTTGCATGCGCTAAACTGAATTTGGTCTTGTCTGATCCTACAGTGTTTTGAGACAAAAAGAGTCATAGAAGTGACATGGTCAGAGCTTACCTGAGTAGCAGCAAGTTGACAGGGAGAGGAGCAGAAGGATATGAACTGGCTTCATGGCTGTGAAGAGGAAAGCTCTCTGAATATAATAACAGTGGTAAGGCTTGGAGATTCAAGACTTTGCAGCCTCAGCACCCCTTATATATACAGAAGAAAACAAACTGTCTCCTCCCTCCAGTTGGTGTGGCAGATCACACAACCTCCTAAACACTTGCCTTCACAGATTGTTTCCTTAAGAGAATACAAACAAACGCATGTACCTCCTCCTCCTCCTCTGTTGACATCCCCCTCACACATGCAAATCTTTCTACCAGTCTATGAAAGTATTATGTATTTTAAAAAATGTCCAAGGAAGCAGAATAGCATTTAATAGCTGTGAACTGCTCCTAAACTAACTGCTGACTGGAACCACTGGAGGAATCATAGTGTTGGCTGGCATTTTCTGCCCTGGTCCTTGTTTTAAGAAAATACTGTTTCAGTTCCTCACACCCACCCCAGAAGAATTAACAACAGTTTGCTATCTTTTTAAGCTTTTGCACTTGCAACAAGTATATAGTCCCAACTAAAACTGGAACAAAGCACCTGTCTGTGGCCAGTGGTCGCAAAAGAAGATGGAAGGATTTATTTTATACAGTATTCTCTCTCTCTCTCTCTCTCTCTCTCATTATCCATAATTTCTGTCTCATGCATAATTAGCCAAAGGCCCCAGATTCTAAACACCTGCTCTGTCCCATGGAATTCCTTTCATTCTTTCAGCTGATTGGTCTCTCTAAATATTTCCACAGTGAAAACTTTGATACAAAGGTCTGTCTCAAGCTGATTGGAATTGTAAATCAGCATCCTCTGGAGGGCCAGATCTTCTCCATTCCTTTGCTGAGGCATAGTTGTGAATTCATTCATTCATTCATTCATTATTCATGTTTACTTTGATTTATATACATTAGTGCCAAAGCGCTATTCTGGGCAGTTTACAAACTCTTAAAACAAGATATGCAGAACAATAAACATTACATACAGCATAAAACCAAAAACAAAGTCGAGAACCCGATCAACCCATGGCAGAAACCAATTTTCAGAGTGAAGCAAGACTGGAGGTGAGGTGCTGAAACAGAGTTGATGTGAAAGGCCTCCCCAAAAAGTAATGATTTTATCTGTCTCCTAAAGGATGCCAGGGAGGCCAGGTGTAGCTATTCTGGGAGTTGATTCCATAACATTGGTGCCACCGCAGAAAAGGGCCTACCTCTAGTAGATGTCTTTAGCTACACCGAGGAGATGGGCCTGATAAGATCTGGTGGGTCAGGTGGATGACATTGAAGAAGGATGCTCCAATAGGCAATATGGTCCCAAACCATGAAGGGCTTTATACACATCCTTTCTCTTCAGTGAGGCCACAAGGTAGAGCTTGGAAACATGAGGGTTGAGAATAATTGGAGCTTGTTGTTATGTCTGAGCCAGGAACCACATTTAGTTTCAACAACCATTTAATGGAACAAACTTGGATAAGAATTCCCAGCTTGTTCTTGGCTTTGTTTCAATAGCTAACAGGAGTTTGCCCAGGTTTGAATAGAACAACAAAATGTAGTTAGTATAGATCTGTCAGTGGATGCTTCCATTCTCCTCCTTGAAGCTGTGCCAGAGTTGGAAAGGAGAGCATTTAAGACATTTAGTATTACATTTGAACTGGGCCAGTATCTCCAATCGGTATTAAACTGGTTTGAGTATTCCAGCAGTTTATGATGGTGTTTCTTTTTCTGTGTTACTATTCTGTTCCTAGAATAAGTACTGGATTGTGAATTCTGTAGAGGTTTTGTGTCTCATTACTTCCATCCCATCTAGTCCATTGTGACTGGAAAATGGGTAGGAATTACACATTTGAACTGTTTACTGTAGGTTATTTGAAACGACCCATTTTACATGATTCTTCACTGAAAAGCAAGACAGCCGGCCAGTGCTGGGAGACGACCCGCTTCTGCTGGCAGTGTTTGGAGTGGGTGGGTGGGCACCCGATCTTCTTCTCGACATGTAGCAAAAGCTTCACTGCTGAAGCTTCCCACACAAACACACACACACACACACACACACACATGAACAACATGACCTGCATGTTGGTGCCAAGATAGCCAGGAAGCTCCCCAGCACAGCTTGGGAGCAGCAGTAGTCTATTCTAAAGGGACAGCTCCTGCACTCAGTGCTGTCAGCAATGGAAAGCCTCTCAGCCCCGGTTGGTTGGTGACAGAAGCCCTGGTGCAGTGTTGGCATCCCTAGCCCAGTCACCCCACATTCCCTTTGCATTGCCCCATATGCATAGTTATGGACTGCGTTAAATGGAGGATGGTGTTCCAATCTGTTTTCTCACTGTATGGCTGATTGCTTAGACTAGACTAGTACAACTGATACAGATTCAAGTAGAGATTTTGTGGCTGTTACATCCATACCCTTCCGGATTGTGTGACATGTCATCAGCTTGGCTTCCTAAGTAGTTCCAGTTCTCGGCTTTTTCCCTATGGCCAGAATGGGCGCTAGAAGTTGGAGTGTATAGAAAAGTTGTCCTTGATTGGGTCCAGTTCCAAATTGTCCTTTTGTGGCCCCCTGGACTTAATTAGTTTGGACTGCTGCAGAACAGACATTTTAGTCTTCCCTCTCCTGGCATTATTATTTATCTCCTAGTATGGATACTAGAATGTGGTTCACCTGCTTCTTGCAGTGGATATGTAAAGCCCTATAAAACTATCTGTTCTGCCTGAAGTGTTGCAATATGCCAAGAATGAGACTTTTTATGAGAATGCCCTCTGCAGCCAGTTTATCTAGCTCTTTGGCACATTGCACACACTTTTGATGTTTTTACTGACACGGAGCATTCAGTTCATCTTTTTTTAAAAATCTTCAAGCATGTTCTTTACCGCCTAGATCAAAGTTAAACAGCATCCCATAGATGTTTTACCAAACAAGGCTTCTTTCCCCTGTAGTTAATACAGTTTAAATATATAAATAGCATTTTGCCTCCTTGAAATAAAGATTTTCTACATCTTGAACTTCATATCATTGGCTCATTCTATTTGGTTTCTTGTTACTGTTATTTGCTGAAAACATGGGTTTACAGTATATGGTGGGAAGGTTTCTGTTTGTGTGTTTCCCTGCAAGCTTTCAGTAGTTGTTCATGCTGTGATTTTCATATGGATTTAAAATGGTCTGCCCAGTAAGAGGAACTCCTAACCTTTTAGTTTCAAGTATTATAGCTGATGTTAATGGGCAGCTGAGAGGCATGTGTATTTACATGTGTGCATGTATACACAAATACATACCTGACCTGGAAGCTCTTCAGTTTCGCTGCCATCTCAGAGATCAGACACAAAGATGGGGCAGGCAGGCTGGGACAGTGGATCTGTGGCCAATGAATGAGGCTAAAATCTTCTTGATGTCGTGCAGCCTTGGTAGGCTTTCTTGCTACCTTGTTTCTGTCAGAGTCAGGGACTCTATAATTATTGGCAGAAGCAGAGACACCTGCTTGCAGGGAACAGGTGAGGGGCAGCTGTGTGGTGCAGCTGGATGTCCTGGAAGAGCTGTATAGATAGGCTTCCTGTGCTGCTGCCCTTTGCCTCAGCAACACAAGAGTCCTGGTGATTCTTGAGCTCTGGCCCTAGACTCTTCTTTTCCTGAAAGCCACATTCCTGCCTTGCTCCCAAGACTCTTGCGTATTCCACAAGTTCCTGCCTTGCTTCCAAAGAATCCCATGTGTCCCACAAGTTCCTGCCTTACTCCCGAGGAGTCCTGTGTGCAACAGTTGCCCTTCTTTCACAGACTCTGCCCCAACACTCTGATTCGGGCATCTTCCCTATTTCGACTTGGCGTACACACCCTGGACCTAATTGTTTCTTATGATAAACTTTCCCAGTTCTACTTTTGTTCCCATTTGTTATTTGACTTTTAAATTCTTCATTCCCAGTCACGCAACCACACAGGCGTGACTGAATGTGTATGTGTTGGGTGCCCCTGTGGCCACTTGGCTGACAGCCGTCTCTGCACTAGTCTTCCCTTCTGAAATATCACATTGCACTAATCCAAATACATTATAACCAGATCACTCCGTCCACGGCAGACTCACCAACCGTAGCTGGTCATAACCCTTCATTCACAGGGAGACCCCCTGCCTTCAACTGACAGTTCTGAATTGAGTACTGTACTCACTCCCAGACTGCAGGCTTGTCCTATCAGGAAAAGTGTGACACCAGTCCAAAGAGGCAGCCTGTCAGCTCCCAGGACTGGGAGCCACCTCTTCCCCAGCGTCTTACTCTTCTCAGAATTTAATTTCAGTTTATTCATCCTCAACCAATGACTTCTGGCATCAGTCTCTAGCCCAGTGGTTTTCAACCTGTGGGTCCCCAGATGTTTTTGGACTGCATCTCCCAGAAGTCTTCATCACTAGCTGAGCTGGCCAGGATTTCTGGGAGTTGCAGTCCAGGAACACCTTGGGACCCACAGGTTGAGAACCACTGCTCTAGTCTTTGCCTATCATCCCCTGATGTATTTAAAATGGAGAAAGAGGAGCATATCTGTGGCATGGCTCTCACCATCCCTGAATGATAAGTTTCCACCATTTTGAAATACCATATTTTTATGTCTATAAGACCTTTTTTTCTAGACTTGTTAGCCTAAAAACTGAGGGTCCTCTTATAGACAGAAATTAGCCTTTCCTCGCTGAAAAGACAGGGTGATCGGACTCAGCAGCGTAGCAAGGTTCTGGGGCGCCTGGGGACAAAGTTGTTTTTGTACCCCTCCGCAACCCCATCGCATCCACCCAGCAAGGGGGGTGCAATCCTACAGGTAGGGGGCGGGCAGGTGTGTGTGTGTGTGTGTGTGTGTGTGCATGCGCAGTAACACATGCCTTACCTCTCTTGTGGTGGCCCAGAGCAAGGCGAGGAAGAGTTGGAGGGGGAGGAGGAGGGGGGCACCGCAGCCACCGTGCTCGCACGCCTGCCTGCCTGCTTGCTTCACCGCTTCCCTGGCGCGCAGCGGCGGAGGTGGAGACTGTGATGGAGTGGGTCCAGTCGCCAAACCTGAGGACTGCTGGCAGGAGGGTGCAGCACCTGCTCCTCCTCCTCTCCCTCCAGGTGCCCCCAGATTGCTGCGCCCGGGGCAGATGTACCCTTCTGCCCCCCCCCCGCCCCCAGATAGGCCTCTGATTGGACTCTGATCACCACAAAAGCAAAGTGGAGAGGCATCTTCTAGATAGGGAAAAGGCTTGGGGGTTGAGCAGCCCTTTAAGAGGTGCCTTTCCCTGCTGAAAAGATAGGCTCTGACCATGACAAAATCAAAGCCAAGAGGCATCTTGGGAAGTCAGAGGGCAGCCAAGGGATGCAGGAAAGGAAAGGAAACAGCTGTGTGTGGAGGAGAACCTAAACGGATGGCAGTGAATGAGCTGTTGGAAAGGAAGGGAAACCTCCACAGGGCAGGGACTCTGTCCAGCTCATTCACTGACGCCATTTTGGGTTCTTCTCTGCCCCACTCCCCATTTCTCTTTTATTTCTGGCAGGAGTGGTTAGTTTTGGGTTCGAAAAGTTGGGCATCTTATAGATGGGGAAAATACAATAACTGGTAAGTTGCCTGTGACAATATATGTGGCTCCAATGGTAAACCACCTCTGTGTATTCTCTACCTAGGAAACCCTAGAAAGGGCTACCATAAGTCAAATTCTACTGTATGGCACACAATTACAGTGGTACCTTGTATAAAGGAATTAATTCGTTCCAAATGAAATTCTGTTAAGCAAATTTTCCTTTATACAAATTTCCCATAGGAATGCACTGAAAACGGAGTAATCCCTAATCGCGACCATTTTTATGTTATATGGATTCGCCCCATAGGCGATTCTGTGAAGCAAATTTCCCCTATCTCTGGAATTTTTTATGTTGTCCAGATTTTATGTTATACAAACCATTTGTTATACGAGGGTCCACTGTATTATTAATAATAACCACGACAGGTTGTCGCATTGTAATGGCGGCCTCTTTCTTCCCCAGCAATGGTGTGGAGAGAAGTGTGCAGGAGCAGTTCAGGGTTAGACAGAACAACAGGGGTGCCAATGCTCTTGACTTAGACGCTTCCCATTTAAGGTTAAAGAGAACGACAGTGGTGCCAATGCAGTGGATGGAGGCACGAGCCTCCCCCTGTACATTCTTGTCTTTTTGAAAACTGAATTAACATGGAAAGCCACATATCAGCCCAACAGTTTTTTAAATTAAATATTGGAGATGTAGATAGTCTACCATTTGGGGCATCTGCAGACATAGCACATCCATGTTTTTATGTGTTCCAGAGCCACTGGTGTGTCTGTGTTACCTGCTACACAAACACTGTAGAAAACTATATGGAAAAAACTGGTTAAAGCAGCTGAACTAAACAGTGCTTCAGTACAGTGAATGAAAAACATTGGACATCAGAAAAATACAGCAAAGCAGGTTTGCAGATGGCATTTTTAAGAGGTATATCTCTATTTTAAATCACTAAACAAGATTTTCAAAAGCAAGACAATTTGAGCAATGCCGAAACCTAAGGAATTCAGAGATGAATAACTGTCTAAGTATTTAGACAGTTATTGTACCAGATTGTTCTTTGCTTTAAGAGTCATCAGTTTTTAAATTATTCTCTTTTTCAAGATTTGGGATATTTCAAGATCTTCCTTAAGTTCTTTGTCATGGTGAACAAAATCAAAACAGCAAGTTTCATGTTTTAGTCTCACCACTTATTTAGGCCTCTAATGGAAATACGATTGGTCTTGACCTGGTTTTGGTTCTGGTTTCTGTGCAGGTCATATCATATCATTTTCTTTCACATCCAGGTGCCCATAGGAAGGCACAAACGCCAAGCTTCAGGGGGGGGCGTAGATGTGGGACCCAGGGTAGAGGGAATTAGAGGCAAAAGATAGTGCCAAACTGGCTGAGAAAATGCAGGCCAATAAGCAGCTGCTGGATATAAATGAGGGGGGAGAAAGAGGAAGAGAGATGGAAAGAGAGATAGAGGTGGACAGGGGGATGCTTGAATCCACGGAATCATAAAAGGAGCCATGGGGTGATGCTGCAGAGGAGCCCAGTCCCCTCTTCTGTACAATAAAGGTGGTGGGTTATGCCTATGTAGAAGACCTCTGGACTGGGTTCCTGCCTCTAGGTCCCGGAAGCAAGGAAGGGAGTGAAGAAGACACCTACCCATACTACAATCCCCAGGGGCCCCTCCTTGACTTGCCAACCAGTGGAAGCTTCAACATCCATGCCCACCTCAATCTGAAGACACCACAACACAGAAGGCTTCTCCAGGAGGGGATAGGAGCACATCAACATCAACTAGAAACTGGCATTGCAAGCTATCCTCAACAGCTTGGCATCTCTCTTATTTTTACTCCCCTTTCTCCATTTTTCATTGTGTTTGCCTTTTTGTTTTGTTATTTTTAGTCTCACCGGTGCCAGATTTAAAACGAGAGATCTATGGGAGTTGCTGCTTTGTCTTGTGACCACCCCTAAGCACCAGGTCCTGCTCTGTGATTACTACAGAGATCCACAACTTGTCCTGTTTAAGCTACTTCTTCGGAGTTCGGCAGGACGTCCCTAATCCCCGGTAGTTGACTGAAATAGGAATATACATTTAAAAAATTGAACATTTCAGTGAGTTGACTAATAAATAAGAAGAAAAAGAACATCCAAGTCAGCTTAGCACTGTTCTCTTTATTTGTGGTGATCTAGATTTTGGTGGCAGAGTAAGAAAGGGGAGGGCAACAGGGGGCTATAAACTAGCTGGAAGAGGGTATGAAAAAAGTCAAAAAGTGGGCACAGAAATTACAGGGAAAGGAAGGGGAAATGGAGGGCATGATGAACACTGTGCCTTCCCCTCCCCCCTTTTAAAAATGTCTGCCTTTCATCCTTTGGGTGGACAAAGACACCAGAACGTTCTGGAATAAAAGTCCTTGGAGTTTGCATGTTCAGAGCAAAGAATTGCAATTATGAAAACAAGTGGCAATAGAGCAATATATTTCAAACCACCCAGCTGGGCTACGCCCTCAGGCACCTCTTCCTGTTGCCTTTAAGACTACGCTCATGTTAGATGTCACCGGTGATAGATGTTGTTTTTCTCCTTCAAGGTCCTTAGTATGGTCCATGCTGTGCTTTGTAGGATTCCACATCCCCCCTTTCTTGCCTTGTGTTGTAACATCTCCCCTCCCCACCACAAACATCTCCCCTCCAAGACCAGACCAGACCAGACCAGACCAGATCTAACTCCTCTCCTTGCTAAGCCATTTCCTTCCTCATCTCCTCAATTCCTCTCCCTCCAGCTCAAATTTCTTTAGTTATCTACTGCCATACTTCTGTTTTGGTTGAATGCATGATATTGACTTAAAACAGGGACACCTCCCTGGGAAGGTGCTAAGAGATTAGGGGATGTATGTCAATGGCTGCAAAGGCTAATCAACCAAGTGGGCTGGGACACTCCACACATTTGTCCTTCTGTCGTTCTATTTTGAGCAAGGCACACACGCACACACAGAGAGAGCTCTTCTCTATTGATCATAGCTATCAGCTGAGGAAGGGGCTAATACAGCTGGGATAGCTGACATGGCTTACAATAAAATTACCTATGCAAAGGAAATTAGATTTGCCCAGAACTACCCAGTGCAGTTCACAAATCAGAAAGGACTCCAGCCATAACTTCCCATGGTTATAATAATAATGCCTTACTCCCAAGGGTATCTCGTAATGAACGGCCCACAGTAAGCCATGCAATAGCCTCTAACTATGGGATGTATTTCCTTCAGATTCTGTTCTAGAGTTAAGGAGCAGTGAGAGATACAAACCAGTGATTTCATCTCTCACCTGATATAAGGAGGAAGACAAATGCAAATAAAGTTCTCCATGTGACTGTTGTGGGTGGAGAAGCTCTTCGTGCTTCTTCTCTAAATAGCTGTGGAGCGAAAGATCCTGGACTTTCCCGCTCTCTTTGTGTTTGTCTGTGTGTACCGCTGCGTCACACTAAGGCACCTTCTTCACCATGAAGCTGACACTAGTCCTCCTCCTTACCACCGTGGCCTGTTATTGCTCCTCTGGTAAGTATCCCTGGAACCCCTTTCAGCTCTGGCCCTTAATGGGCAGAAGAGGCACAGACTTAAATAATTCGCTGCTGCTTCAGAGTGGGCACCTGTCAACAGCAGAGCCACAGTGAAGGGAATCCCTAGTCCAGTGTGCAAACTGAAAGCACCTGTGGCTCAGGCTTGTACCCCCTGTAGCCACATGTCACCTGCAAGAAGGATGGTAGCCACTGCGAGCAATTTCCATCAGGCTCTCTGTCTTGCACTGGTTGCACAACTGGCCGTGTGAGAAGAAGCTTGTGGGAGAGGGGAGGCCTTTTGACACTTTATTGAGCTGATTGGGCAATAAATATATAGTGGTACCTTGTATAAAGGAATTAATTCGTTCCAAATGAAATTCTGTTAATCAAATTTTCCTTTATACAAATTTCCCACAGGAATGCATTGAAAACAGAGTAATCCCTAACTGCAACCATTTTTATGTTGTATGGATTTGTCCCCTAGGCGATTCTGTTAAACAAATTTCCCCTATCTCCGGAATTTTTATGTTGTACAGATTTTATGTTATACAAACCGTTTGTTGTACAAGGGTCCACTCTATTAGTGGAACATAATGACCTGAGCCTGTGGTCATTTAAGGTAAAAGAAAGAATGGTTCTGCCCAATAGCATAGCCAAATGCAACCAGCTCTCCTTTTCAACATGTATCCTGACCACAATCATTTTTTTTTAAATTAATTTTGTTGTCTTCTCCCTCCTCTGCCACAGCTGGACCTTTCAGCTGTTCTTCTCCCCACCTGCACTGCCATCCCTCATGCACTCTGACTTCAACCCTTCTTTTACCTTAGCTTCTTGCAGCTCCTAATTCCTCCACTTGTTCATCTGTTAAAGAGGCAACCTGGAATTTGTTGACGATGCTATAATAGATTCTGTAAATTAATACTCTGCACTTGAAAAGTTACTCATAGCAAGTGATTACGTACTATTATTGTCCCGCCCCTAAGTAAACTAGTTGCTGTTATTTTAAAGTAACTGTTTGGTACTCTTTAAAGGGTTTTAAAGTAATTCATTTCTTTTCCTCCCAAATCACATAAATGCTAAATGAATGCATGAGGCTTGGCAGGAGGAAGCTCCTGAACCATGTAACATCACCCTTCTCCCTTTTAATTACAAAACACCCTGTGTAACCATAAAAATAATTAAAAACTACTTTGCAAAAGGATTGCTGTTATCCACCATTAAGTTAAACTGTTGATATACCTTTAAAAATAATAATTCTAAAAAAAGGTTACAAAAAGCGCAGCCCCCAGAATCCTAGCCCCTTGGCAAAGAAAATAGGCATCAACAATAAGGAATTAAGTGATACATCACTGTTGCAAAATAAAACAACCCTCTGAATGAGGGAGAAATGACCTGGGCCATGCATCAGGTTAACATAAATTTATGAAATTATATAAATAACAGCCAAATAAGTATAACTGGGGTTCTTTTGGCAGGCATGGCAAACCTTTATGACTGGGGGCGGGGAACTAATCACAGTAAATAACTCACTGCTTGGAAGCAGTTGCTTTAAAGCCCGACCAGGTATAATCCACACAGGCTGTATGTCCCTGGTTTGTAAAGCATCTTCATTTAAAAACCAGAAACTGTATCATGGCACAGACAGATCAACGTCTATGGCTTTTTTTTTTTTAGTACACGGTGTCCAAATTTGATAAAAACTTATGAGGCAAGTCTTATAATATTTCCCGGTAGTTTCCATGTACAGCTGCCACCACCTCACAACATAAAGCGAAAACATTGGGGGGGGGGGGAGAGGTTGTTTTGTTTTTTTAAAAAAATCTGTATGTGGGCTTTTATTTTGCTTCTTCCTAGCTTCTGCTTTGTGTGAGGTTCTTGAAAAAATTAGGTCCATAATGTTCTATGGATCAACTTTGGATGTGGAGAAGGCCTTGAGTGCTCGTTACATTCTTGCAAAACCTGCAGTAATGAAGATGAAAGCTTGTGCAGATAAATTTTCTGAGGCTGAAAAAGACGGCATCACTAAGCTAACGGTAATAATACATGTTGTCATCGTATGGCTTTTATTGTGTGTGTGTGGGGGGGGGACAGTTGAAGATTACCACCAGATATATAGTGCACATCCCCATCTCGCCTTTCAAACGTTATTCTGTTGAGTTAAAAATATTATTTTAACATCTGTACCACAGATAATAAATTAAAATCTGATTGCCTGATCCTTTGTCTGGCCCATTAGCATTACAGTATATAGAAGGGCCTGGTACACTCCTGTAGTGTCCCATCCTCAAACCCCCACCCCCACATCACACTCTGTCTTTCCACAAAGACAATTTCATGAGCCACGAAAAGGTTCCTTTTAATTCTGAAGTTTCTTTTTCTGTGCCATCAAGTTGCTTCTGACCTATAGTGACCCTAATAGGGAAGGAGTGGTTTACATTGCCACACACCAGTGAATTTCCATGGCTGAGCAAAGGCATGAATTCAGGTCTCTTAAATCCTAGCCTGACATTCCACCCGCCACACCACACCACACTGGAACGGCCAAACACCCTGAGTTCCAGGCAAGGCCCTTACACAACAGGTTTATACAAGAGGGACAGGGATCGCCATGCAACTCAATGCGGGGGCACATGGAAAGTGGCCCTGGAGCATCCTCTGCTTGCTCAATAATGCTGGGTGGTGAAGGCATTACAAATGAGAGGAAAACCATGGGGGTGTTGTTCCATATTCCCTTCTTTCCCAAGGCAGAACATCCCAAGATCTGAGGGCAGTAAGTTTTCTTTTTGAATAAACTTGCAAAGGATTGACCCGGTATAGTTTTCTTCTGTATAAGCATGGGTTGTGCTCTTAATCCCTTGCTTTCCAAATCTTCATCATCCTTGATTGACAATAATTTCACTTCATTTCAGGAACAAATATTGAATTCATGCTGAGAAGTCCATAAGTTCTAGGCCGCCAGTGGAGACCATCTGATGCAGCAGACTGGCTAGCTACCAATTTGTGTTGCTGAAAAATATGGCTACAGTCAGGACTCTTTTTTTATTCTCTGTCTGTCTGTCTGTCTGTCTGTCTGTCTGTCTGTCTCTCTGTCTGTCTGTCTCTGTGTGTGTGTGTGTGTGTGTGTGTGTGTGTGTGTTTGTATGTGTGCGTGCACGCACACACATGCTGCCTTTTACTCTTTTTAATCAAGAAGCTTCATCCTGTCTGTAAAATAAACACTGAGAAAAAGAGGTGAAAAAATCATCTTGCAGTCTTTTCAGATTTTTTTTTAACCACCCAGGTACTAATAGCATCACTGACCAGCAATGCCATACTTTATCTGGGTTTATCATATTAACAGACCCTGGAAAAATCACTTTGGGTACTAAAAAAGTTACTTTAGGTACTGGAGCTTTTATCATTCTTCAGTCAGCATGGTCATTAACAGTGTCGTAGTTAATCCTAACATTTGTGCAGAGTGTTCAGAGGAAAATATTTTAAAAGAATTTCTTATTTACAATCAGTGAATTGCAAAGTGCTGGTGCTACTATATCAAAAGATAACCCAAACATGCAGGGAATAACCCAGGCAGTACACAACTGCACTTACTGGGTAGAGTCTATCTGCCACTTATCAGGCTGTGATCTCAATAATCATTATTATAATATTCTGTAAAATATTTGTAAGGAGAGAGTTGATCCAAACTTGCCACAAACAAATGATACACAAAAGAGAAAAACTAAAGCCAAGACATCCAGTGAATGGTTGAAGCAGACTCCCAAAATTGCGATATTGTTATTCATCTTAATATGGGGAGGTTTGACAGCAACAGTGGCAGTATGTTTACTGATGTTGGTGGTGTACAATTTTTTGGCATTAATCTATGGGGGGAGATCGGAGGAAAGAGATAAGTCAAAGAGTGTTGGCGTTTTCAAAAGTGACAACTATATGGACTAATTGCAGTACAAAGTTGAGAAATATATTTACACAGATTGATCCAGTAAAATTATTTGGGAGATTGTCTGGAACCAGTTGCGAACCAGGAGAGGGTTTACCAGTGGCACTAAAAAGGACTCTAATGAACTGTACCAGAAGTTATGGGATAGGTGAGTCCTGTATCCAAAGAACTAAATCAGGCATGTCCAAAGTCCAGCCCGAGGCCCAAATGCGGACTGTTTTCACATTCAAGTGGCCCTCAGCCTCTTCTCCCTGCCGGCTCAGCCTGTCAAGCATCCCTGCCTGGCTGGCTCCTCCCTGTGCCGTCTGGAGACATCCGCTTGCAGTTTTATGGTTTGCCTGCCCTCCCTGCCTCCGTCTGTCCCCCCATCCTACCCACCCCCCAGCACACACCACTCCATTCCCCACGGGACCCCAGGTTGCTGATCTGCTGGGTTGTCCCATTAACCAGTGCTATTCGACACACCCCGGGACCCAGCCAACTGCCTGAGGTCCCAGTGTGTGTGGAATGGCACGCCAGCAGCATGACCCAGGAGATCAGTTCCCCGAAGTCCCTGGGGGTTTTGAAAGGTGCACGGGCAGCATGGTCATTCCTTGAGGTCCTGGGATGTGTGGAATGGCACATGATCTGGCAGCTCAGCTCTCTGAGGTGAGGTGGGAGAAGGCTCACATGCGGCATCAAAACCACTGTTTCTGAGCCAGATGTGGCCTATCTAATGCACTCTAGATCTCAGTATCACCCTTCACATTAGTGCAGTCATTTGTTTAGTGTTTCATGAAATAGTTCATTTGCACTTAATGTTAATGGGTCAAAAATGTCAGGCCGAATGGTCGGCCCCCACATGTTTTCACCTCACCAAATCTGGCCCTCCTTGCAAAACGTTTGGACACGTTAGATCAACTTGTTTTGGACTGGACTTTGAGCATAATTGCTGATGGAAGTAATCATTCATGTCGGAACATCAGTTGGAAGTTGCTGGAAGAACCAGAAGACATCAATTTAATCAATTTAAAGGACTGACTCTAAAGCTGGGTGGTGAAAAACGTGATGACTCTGCACCAGGAGGCTGGTGAGCCACTAGGGCTGCCACACAGAACCTAAGGATGTCCAGTAAGAGGCCCTATTGAAAGATGCAACCAGGAGAGAGGAAGCCCGCCAATAAGGTGGGGCGAGGGCCCAAAGCCACTCTGTCGCACAAACCTGACAAAACTAGCCCATTAATGGGCATAAGACCTTAAGGCAGATGGCTTCTGCTTGCTGGAATACTGCTGTAACATCGGGACGATCCTTCATACCATCAGGTGCCGGAAGCATAGATCCTGCTGCAAGATCACTCTGCTCTGTTGGAACAGCAGGATGGAACACGGCAGGAGAGTGACAGACCAACAGGAGGGTTCCGAGTGTGGCCATCCATGGCTGGCATGGCCACCAGAGTTCTTCAAGGATGGCATTGGCTGTGTCCTGCCAAATCCTGCTGGTGACCCTGTAGGAGGGGGAGGGGCAGGAGCATATAGAGGAGAGCACTGTCCCACTGAACCACGAACACATGGAGCCCAGGCCCTGTCGTGCCATGGAGCAGTAAAGGCGGCATTTCATGTTCCCCCTAGTGGAGAACATTTGGACTTCGGGGTTGCCCCATCTCTGGCAGAGTCTGCAAAGATGCACCTTCTCCAACAGCCTGCTGATGGTCTCAGTTAGACTGCCTTGCTATGAAGCCACATAGACTATCATCAAAACACGTGATGGGCAAGACATCACTCTTAAGAGTTGGCCTGTCAAGCAAAGGAGGGGCAGTGAGCGTGTGCCCCCTCGCTTGCTAATGTAGACAGCCACCATTGTGTCACCGCCGTGTAGCTGGAACCTTCTTCGGGTGTTAAGTGGCTTTTCTCTTCATATGACTGCACTGTGGTATGGTGTCAGTGTGTGTAGTCTTCTGTCCCATTTATTGTTTATGGCTCTTACACTCTCTTGTAGCTTTTACTTTTTTCCCCTTTGACTGCTCTCATGGGGTTATACAGCAGCTGCTATCATCATTGCTTGAGGTTCCACGAGTCCGTAACCATCATTGGGTACTGAGGGGCACTGTGCTTGTTTTACCCCACTTGGGAAAGATGGATCTGGTCTCCTTTGTATTTATATAGTGCATACACTTTATATCACCTGCACAGAGCACATTTATAGAAATTTCTTCTGCCAATGCACTTACAGCTCTAACCTCGCCAGGTCCCAAAATGGCAGAAATCCTGTAATACCACTTTGTTACTGCAGCAGCAGCAATGATGTCAGAAGCAGCAGCAAATAGCTGGTGCTTAAAGGCTTCCTTTGGGGATGTTGAAGTGTGTATGACTTTACTGTGTTGCACACATACCCCCATTACCTTTAATCAGTAGCCATTTGCCACGGATTATGTCCTTCCTGTTGTGCAGAACAGGATTCCCACAATGGTCATGTTGACAGTGTCGGACACTTTTTGCCTATTCATCTTTGCAATCAGAACCATGAAAGCCATCCCCTGCTATTACAGGTTCAGAAGGCAAGTTCCAATACAGCCTTCCCTTTTGAAGAACTGTATGTTTCATACCCTTTTCTTCCTCACACTTTTGAGAGCTAACAGTTCTTCCTATTTCTAGAATTTTCCTTCGGTCACTGGATGTTGGCGACTCATACGCCTTCTGAAGAGTTTGATAGTTCCTATTCCTGTAACTCACTGTCACATCTTCTCGCAGGTACTCCAAATAGTGTTATACTAATTCAGTGTTCTTTTTGCAGGTTTGGCAATGCTCTGAAAGTGAATGTTTGTGGAGGTGGTCATGGTTCTTGAGCACTTCCTTTCAAAAAACGTAAGAGTAGCAAAAGAGATTAAAACATTGAAGTTACTGATTTGCATGTTATTAACAAAGCAGGAAATGGATGAAGAGAATCATTGAAACACGCCATAACTAGATGACCAGGGGTGTGTGCGTGCATTTTAAGATAGAATGATCCTCGAGGCAAATGTTCTGATGTTTTTCTGTAGGATGAAGATCAGAGAAAGGGAGTCACAGCCAATCAACAGCTTCTTTCAGTGGTGGCCAAACTTCAACCCTCCAGATGTTTTGGACCACAGTTCCCACAGTCCTTTGTTACTGGCAATACAGGCTTGGAATTCTGGGAGTTGTAGTCCAAAACATCTGGAGGGCCAAAGTTTGGCCACCACTGCCTTATTCCTTAAACATAGACTCTTCAGACATTTAGTGCCAATGCGCTTGTGGTTCCTCTAGGATTTGGGCAGCACATTCCAAACCATGAAGAACAGATTCATTTAAGAGAAACAAATGCCCTAGAAGCAAAGAATGTGTAAACTTTCTATCAGATGGAGAGTTGTTGAAAGAATTTGCAACCCATCAACAGCTTACCACACATGATTATTATCAGCTCCTCAGAAGGGACTTCACAGACAGCAGTCCTTAACACCCAGCCTTTAAAGACATTTTTGTGGCACCAAAATTGCTGATAATGCAAGAATTGTGTCAGTAAATATGAAGGATTAAATAAAAACCCAACTGTGAACAAATCTGTCCTGTCACAGCAAGGCAAAAATAACAGTGTAAAATGTGTGCTTATATGAAGTCTAGATCAAGGTATCCTTAGGGATCAAGATGCTCCTTTTTAAAGCTAGTGCGGGGGTGGCCTCAGACTGTTTATGTACTAATAACAATTCCAAAAACTCCTTGTAGGTCAGAGGTAGGGAAATGAATCCATGAGCCAAGCCTTGATCTCCTAGATCAGATAAGACTGAGCTGTGCAGGCACGGTTCTGACATCTCTGGTTCCTCAGCCAAAGGATTACAGTACTGAGGTTTCCAAGTGGGGAGAAAAGAACCCAGGATAAGTGACACTGAATGAAAAGAAAGGTTGTCTTACCCACCCGTTTGCAAGCAAAAGCTGATTTTTTTTCTTTGCTTGATTTAAAGCAGTGATGGCGAACCTTTTAGAGACCAAGGGCCCAAACTGCAATTCAAAACCCATTACTTTTTCACAAAGTGCCAATATTGCTATTTAACCTGAATACAAGTGGCTGTGAAGGAGGCGATGTCGGGTGCCCACAGAAAGGGCTCCGAGTGCCACCTTTGGCACCCGTGCCATAGGTTTGCCAACACTGTTTTAAAGTGTTGACATCCATCACTACCTATTCCCAGGTGCAGCTAGGACTCACTTGTTGAGCGTAAAGCTTTTTTAATGTACGGCATTGGCTGCCGCTGCTAAAACCCAGCAGCAAGAGAACAGACTGAGCTGAGAGCCAGTGGATGCCTTCACGTAGGCTCCATGTGCCATTTCGAACCAAGGAGGGAGTGGAGCACCAGGGGAGCGTTGCAACTTGTCAAACGCCTTGTTGTAGAAGCCATGGTCACAGTGGGGAAGGGCTGGAAGGAACGAGTCACTCTGTGGGCTGGAAGTGAGCCTTCTACATGACCTTCCAGCGATAAAGCTCCTGGGAAAACTCCACCTGTGTTATATGGCTGTAATTAAGGCAGCACAGGCTGCTACCATTGCAGTTGCTGCATGTCTTTTGTCACCTCTCCAGGTACAAGAAATATGTATGGCTGCTTCCTAGGCTCCGGGTTGCCATATTACCTGATTAGCTAGGTTTCTTCACGTCCTATGCTCATCTGTTCAGACCCCACCCCCTCCCATTCCTATTTCCACCATCATTCGACTGGGAGCAATTCCATACTTTCCGTCAAATCTTCTTTCTTATGCCGTGACATCACATTGACCTATCTGTGTGGCACCACTTGGATCTGTTTTTGTGATATGGCAAGGGGGCAATCCTTTCATCTCATGGGAGGCTTCTGACTGGCATTTGTTGTTGGTTGGTACAAAATGAAGTCATGTTCTCTCCAAGTTGGCACACAAGGCTTGAACCGTCCACAGGGCAACATAACTCTGTTAGGGTTGCAAGATCACCAGCATTCTATTTTTCCTTGCAAATTGCCTCCGCGGCTTATGGTTGCAGGCCATGGGGCAGGAAGTGTTGCTCCCTCTACAAAAGAGAGACTCTGCCAGTGTGTTAGGCTGGCATGTGCAAGGTCGAGGGGTCATATCTCCACTCAGCTTGGAAAAAAGTGGGCCAGCTGTACACAGGATATGAATGTGATAATAAATGTTTTAAAAGACCTTATGACAACAGATACTTATTGTCTATCTGAAGGACTCCATCATCTTTCAGGACATGAAGAACAGTTGTGTACAGTAGGACCCCCGTATCCACGGGGGATTGGTTCCGGGCTACCCCGTGGATGCGGAAATCCACAGGTAAGAGTGAACGCTCTTCTCCGAGGGTGATGAAAGTGGTGGCAGCAAGGGGGCGGCAGCAATAGTGAGGGTGGTGGGGGTGAAAATGGTCACACCATACAGCTACTGGGTGAGTAGGTGGAGCTGGGCCACTCCCTCTCCTTGCTGGCTACTTTACGTGCCCAGCATGGCCAGCCAGGAAAAAGAGGAGGAGAAGGAGACAGGCTGGTCTGGTGCCCTTGGCCCCAAGGTGTGTCCAAGCCAGCCAGCATTCCCTAGCCTGTTTGTTTGCCTGGCTAGCAATGGGGCTTTGCATGCACTGCATAGGGCAGCCAGGGGTATATCTCCCTGCCAGCACTGGCAGTGGGGCCCGAGGGGCAGTGGCAGGGCTGCTGCCTGGGTGGCTCTTCGGGGGGGGGGGCAAGTGGCATTGGTGGCTCCCTGGAGCAAAGGCAACTCCCAGCGTTACTGCTGATGGCAGCCTCCCTGCACACCAGCAGCTCCTCGCAGAAGAGGCACCCCAATGACAACCACCACCACCCCGGCAAACCCATGGTGCGTGCCCCTTTTGGTGACGCATTGACAGTGGGTGGTGCGGGCAGGCCTGGGAGGCCGCCTTTTGCCCACACCACACTGCAACCACATCCGCTGAGGCCCTGGGGGACACTTCCGGTCTGTGGCGCAGAGGATTGTGTGGCCTCAGCTGCTGTCTCCATGGGGGGTGGTTCCCGGCTGGCACTGCCACTGCTGATAACTGAATCCATAGTTGATGGATATGGGGGTGCCATGGTACTGCTGGAAGCCCTGATTCCACCATCATGTGCTCTAACTCACTGAGTTGGACTGGCACTATACAAAGTACATATCAAGAGCACAGCTCTTAAGAGTCCAACATATAGGATGACTAGCATGACAGCTGACCATTCTGGCTAGAGGAGTTTGAGAGCTGTGGTCTCAGAAAAATAACTTAATCAGGGTTTGAGATGACAACTGTTTTGTAAATCTCATGCAAGGCAACATGTATTTTAACAGTAATTTGTAAAACCTCAACTGATCTGAATTCATTGGAAATTAAACATTTAAAAAAAAAACCTTCAAAACCAGCAGGTACTTTTAATTCACATAATCATGAATTCATGTTTGTCTTCTGTGGCCAAAACGTATGGCACTACACAAGACTGCAAGCTGTGTGCCGTACGCTTTTGTGAATCTCATGACAACTAGACACCACAGGCAGAAGACTCCTTGCTCTCCGAGACGCACACAGTTGACATAGGAAATGTTCCAACACAGCACATTTATTAATATAAATGAGGAAAAAAAAACAGTAACATATTTAAAATGCCTTTTCTCCACGAGCACAAAAAACCCTCCAAGACACAGTAAAACTACGAGACCTCAGTATCTGTTAAGAAGAGATGTTACCGATTTGCCCCCTGGAAACGGTGGGGAATGCCACACCGCCGAACTGGTGCGCTTGAAATAGCGTGGTTTGCTCTTATAAAAGATTTCTTCCAGCTTGGGACTTTTCACGACTCCAAAGAACGCCCTGATGTTAGGTGGATTGTAGTACTGATGTATTATTGCCTGGCTTAATTGATTTCCTAAGGGAAAACAACATGACATGTTTTTTGCTGGCATCGCAGTTTAAGGTGTATATCCTACTGTTTAGAACAGGTCAGGGCAAAAATATGGGCTGCCCATAGATTCCCAGCCCTCTAACCCAGGCATGTCCAAACTTTGGCCCTCCTGATGTTTTGGACCACAACTCCCAGAATTCCAAGCCTGTATTTCCAATTGCAAAGGACTATGGGAGTTGTGGTCCAAAACATCTGGAGGGCCAAAGTTTGGACATGACTGCTGTAACCCTTCCACTTTTCTTCATAAAGTCCCCTTGTGCTCTACAGGAGGTGTGGTGGACAATCATTTGGAACTCCAGATGCTTTGGACCACAACTCTCATAGTCCTTTGTCGTTGGCAATACTGGCTTGGATTTCTGGGAGCTGTGGTCCAAAACATCTGGAGTGCCAAAGGTTTGCCACCACTGTGACCTAGATTGTTGTGCAGGGTTAGTTTTAGTACCAGAAACAATTCGGAACCGCTTTGGAGAAGCCAAACAATGTACAGATTGCTTCTTGTAGCCGAAAGAGCAGATGCAGAAGGTGCAGGCCTCCAAGGTGAAGCTGTTGCAATCGTCGGCTTAGACCAGTGATGCCGAACCTTTTAGAGACCGAGTGCCAAACTACAATTCAAAACCCACTAATTTTTTGCAAAGTGCCAATACAGTAATTGAACCTGTATACAGGTGGCTATGAAGGGGCAATGTCGAGTGCCCAGAGAAAGGGCTCCAAGTGCCACCTTTGGCACCCGTGCCATAGGTTCACCATCACTGGCTTAGACCATTATTATTTTGCAACCCCCTAGCCTAGAGGTCTTAAGGCAGGTGGCAAGAATCCTCAAGGAACAATGGGCGCTTTCAACTTAATGCAATTGTGGAGATGGAGTTTGCCCCTTCTGTATTAGTTGAAGGGATACAGAAAACTTTGGGAAGAACTGAGATGAAAATTACAGAAGACTAAAGGTTTGGTGACAAATCTTTCAAAGAGAGCTACCACTGGAGAAAAATAATCTTTCTATAAGAAAATGCTTGCAATAAAGCAGTGGAGATTGCTTAAAATGATCAAACTTAGTTGTGTTCTGGAGGAGAAACAGACTGCCAGTGGTGAATGGCTATTCTTTGAAACTGGCATATTTTCATTATTAATTTGGGTTCGGTTCTATGAAATTAAAGATTGTAAACCACTGTAATTCTTGGAATTGTCTTTTAGCTTTCTATATTAACACAGAAGAGAATGTTAGGTATATGGGCATGCTGAAAGCAAAATATGTTGCTTTCTTGCACTGTACGTTGGAAGTTTTGGGGGGGGGAAATAAAGCTATCCTAAGCAGCAGATCCCAGAAATGAATACTGGGGATGCTAAACCGCCAGGCAAATATGAGAACCAAGATAGATTCAAACATACCAGTTGCCCAAGCAGGGATGGGCTTGCGAGGCTGACTCTCATCATCTGTCGAATCATCACTGTTCAAATCCATCCCATAATTATCCAGGTCAATCTTGGGATGCTTAGGGCCTTGAGGTGTCATCTGGTATGAATTGGAGGCAGGTGAGTTCTGAAAGGGATGGAGAAGAGGTCAAAATAATTGAATTTCAGATATACAAGTGGTACCTTGTATAAAGGAATTAATTCGTTCCAAATCAAATTATGTTAAGCAAATTTTCCTTTATACAAATTCCCATAGGAATGCATTGAAAATGGAGTAATCACATTTTTATGTTGTACGGATTCTCCCCATAGGCGATTGATTATGTTAAGCAAATTTCCCCTATCTTTGGAATTTTTTATGTTGTACAAATTTTATGTTATACAAGTGGTTTGTTATACAAGGGTCCACTGTACTGAAAAAAGGTGTAGCAAGGGTGCCTTTGAAAGAGGATTGTTCTTTCCTGCAAACAGTAGTTAACTTGTTCAAACAACTAAAACAAACACCTTTCCCCTTAAGTTTCTCTCCAACAGTGGGGACAACAGTGTAATAATTAAAAACTCAATCCTTTCAGGCAGATTTTCCGAGCTCCCGAGATACCATTTCTCCCCAGAGCTAAAGAGGTACCGCTCAGAAGTGACACTAGGTATGGACAAAAGCTGAAAGCCTAAAAAAAAAAAAGCTGTTTGTTGGCGTTGTTAAGGTAAAATATTTCCTCCTCCAGTGTAAAATTGTTTGGAAAGTCTTTTATTCCCCCCCTTCCCTTTGCAGAAGGGTTTTAACATTTTGCTGGGCCACTTCCAAGCTATGCCTGCACCCAGGAAAGATGGATTTGCCAGACTGACAAGGATTTCTTTTAATTCCAGTTTTATCAGAGCTATGACAAATAGGACTAGCTCTAAATTATTCTGGGGAAACGAAGAAAGTTTGGTACCACCCAAGTCATGCTCTGAAAGGCAGTGCTGTCCATTTTTATCTCAGGTACCAGAACGTATTTGAGGGGTAAGGTTGGTGAACCCCAGAGTTCCGTAAAAACCTGTTGATCGTGAAAGTCTGAAGTGTATAAACTCTAGCCTTAAGAGAAAGAGAGAAATGCAACAATGCTAAAAAATGTATACAGTATTTGGGGAAATCAGCAGTGAGGTAGAAGTGATGGAAGTTTTAATATGACTAATTTAAAACAAGAGGCAGCACAGTAAGGCCAGTGTGCTTAGATGAGCTGGGTTGATCAAGGGGCAAAAATCTAATTTCACTTAATCCATCCAGACACTTAGAGGATGCTTGTTTCTGGTTGGTATGGCTTTACTAACAAAACAAAAACAAAAAGGCTGCAAGAACTTTTCTCAGTCAAAACTGAAGAACACAC